>JANTOQ010405462.1:0-11882 GCA_027564595.1 Bythotiara depressa
AATTTATGCAATTGTGGGAACAGATAATTTAGTTGTGTTTGTTGAGAGGACAATATGTCCATTTCGGTGGAATTTAGCAAATTTTCTTGCACGTTATTACGCAGATTACCTCTACTTGTATAAAATGTGTCCATATTTTTAAACATGTCATAAACCTTTTGGTATGGATTCATTTCAGCTTCTGATTTTAATTGTTCTTCAACAGCTAAATCGACTTCACTTCGAAACGCGATATGAAGGAAATTTGAATTAGCAACTGTATGCCTAGCGTTGTATTCACCCACTATTTATTTTTAAATATGGCAAATTAAAAAATTCTTCATTGTCCGCCATTTTATTGATTCTAGCGTTATATGCGTATACAAAATTGTCGCCCTCATCCTGATCATATCTGGCGTTTTCTATTTTTCGCATAGAAAAAATTGTAACATTTTGATATAATGCTATACAGTTTTCTAACAAAAGTGTACTGCCATTTTTAAAATCTCCCACCTTATATGCTGTGCCATCTGCTGTTGTATGGGGAGTTGCAACAATATTTACATTTCTTAATTCATTCGTGATAATCCATTGTAGGAATTTATATAATTTTCATCCCATAACTTTTCCCTCGTCAGATTTAAATGATGAAATTGATTCAGCAGATAATTAACTTTGCGCCATTATATATTGGTGAAAAATTTCTAAATTATCTGAATTCAAGAAAAATCCTTTCTCACCTTGGAGCAATGGTTCAGTTTCGAGTGAAGAAATTTTACTAATTGCTTTGCTTGGAGTGTAATCGAAATTGTCTGGAGAAATTGTTTCAACAGATGGTTGTTGAATGTGTTCTTCTATTTCCTTCATTTCAGTGGATTCGGTTGTTGGCTTCAAAATCGATACAAATTCATTCATTTCTGGAATATTTTTCACTCTTGCACTAAATTTACTTTTAGGTAAGGAAAAAGGTTGCTTTACTTTACTCTTATGCTTGTCATAAGTACGTAAAATATTGTCAGTTAATTCTTTATGTTGCTCTTGTTGTAATTGCTGTTGTTTTTCGTATCCCATCAACATAGAATCTGATTGACGTTGTTGTGCGTCCATTAAATTCTTAAAATTAGAATCCATATTGTTGTATTGATTTGTGATATTGATTTGATTTAATTGATTATTTTGTTCCCCTCCACCCTGTTCCATTTCCAATTCTCTCAATCTATTGCTTTTAGCCAATGAAGAATTCATATTTGCTAATTGATTAAGGATTGGTTCTTGAGATGGGTATGTTGATCTTTCCCCCTCTAAACCATCCAATCTATTGTTAAAATTTGCAAATCCTTGTTCATTTTCGTAATTAAAATTATTAAGCGAATTGTTAATAGAATCTAACTGAGCTAAACCTCTCTCACTTCCTGTAGAAAAACTTTTAAGAGTATTATTAATAGCGTCTAGCTTCACAATAGAAGAAGAATCTACGTTAGTTTGAGTATTTTGAATGTTATCTCCCAATCTCTGTACTCTTTTTAAATTATAATTTGTCATCACATTATTAGTAGACTGTTTGTTGATGGTGGGCTGCTCTGTAGTACCTCTTGAAAAATTTGTTTCATCTTTATTCGCAAAGATTCTACGTAAACTTTCCACAGTGGAACGCTCAATAATCGGTTCAGTTAAAGACGCTTTTCCACTTAAAATTCTAGACCCAAATTCTAAAGGTTCTCTACCTGACGCAACTCTATGCATAGCTTGTGCTAATTCATATCTATCTTGAGCCAATTCTAAACCCGGAATATAATTGCCAGTAGTTAATGTGCGCATTCCTGAGGCTAAACCAAAATTAGTATCAGATGGAATTAACGGATTATTGATCAAAGATCTATTTTTCTCCTGTCTTTTTCTAACCATAGTTGATGTAAATTTGACTTTGATGAAAAACCAAAATTATCCTGATAGAATCGCTCTTGATCGATTGGAGCAAATCTATCGATTACAGAAACATCTGGATTGTCAAATTGCTTCCTTTGTGGATACACCGCAGAAACATAGCCGTTATAATCTCTCAAACTGTTTAATACATTGTTATAATAACCCTTTTAAAGAGAGTTGGAAGTGAAATAAGAACTCATTTTACACCATATGAAATCTAATCACTTATATAATTTATTATATTTACAGAGTATTTAATAATTAATTAATCATCTTCGTCAGAGGACGAATCAACATTATCGGGAGTTGAAAACTTAAACGAATCCACAACATTATCATTTATGAGTTTTGGATCGTATCTATTTAGCAGCAAATCCCTTGAATAAGAAACGCCTCTATCATCGAGATATTTCACAGCATCGTCACAAACCTTTTTCCAGACATTGTATATCTTTCTTTCAGAAAACAATATCTGCGTGTTAATCTGAGATAATTTTAATTGCCATAACTTGAATAGTGGAGTTTGAACCCATTCTTCGATGTCTGCCAAATATAAACTAAAATATTCTGCAATGTAAGCCAAACTCTTATTCTCACTCATATTACCAAATCCGCCCTAGAAACGATCGCTATGGATGTATTTTGTGAAGCTGCGCGGTATCAAAGCGTGCCATATCTGCATTATTTGTTCTTTTTCAATTGCAGTTAAAAACGCGTAGTTTTTAATCTTTTGAATGTTATGTTCTATAGCGAATTTCACCATCTGCAAAAATAAAGTTTCCCTTCTGATGGTGCTTTTAATTATGAATGATGGGCGTGAAAAAGCATTTTGAGATTTGGCTCTATTTCTATGAAGTTGTCTTTTGAAGGTTACCTCATCCAAATTGCTCAAAAAACTATTTAAACATTCGTTGTTTTCGAAGAAAGAAAACCCATCATCTCCAGGTATTATGTCAAATTCATCTTGTTTAAATGTCTCCAAATTTTTTAAACATGGTCTTTTTATAAGATGCCTTCGCACTTCGAACGGATACTTCTTACAATGTTTATCATTCAAAGCTTTGATCACTCTCAGCGACAGTGTCATCTTTTTTGGCTTTTTTAGCTCTACCATAGACAAATTCCTCAAGGCTGATATCTTCTTGTTGAGCTTCATTTGCCTCTCCTGATTTTTGCCTAACGGCACCATTGTCGGACTTCCTTCTTCTTTTTTCGGCGATAATTTGAAAGAGGTTTTTTGCTAAAGTTATTTCAAGCTTATTAAGTTCGTTGATAGTGATGGTATTGCTGCAGGAAGGATTGGATTTTGTTCCTTCATTGGAATTGTCACCATTTTCTTCTCTGGAATGTTTGGGTCCAACGCATCCAAAAATGCTTGAATCGGATCTTCCACTGTAACCGTCGCCATTTTCTTCTTCATTCATCACTTCAATATTTTCTGACTTATCATAAGGACTATCAACCGCGTATGAATGTTTGCCACAGCACCTAGATTCTTTTATACTATAATCCATCTTATTGTCTTCTATTTCAAAGCAAATATGACGTTTTGCATTAAGAATATTTGACCTGACACATGTGCAATCAAAATTCTTACTTACTAAATTTCTTATGCAATACAACATCATTATAAATAGAATATAACGTAGTTTGCGTAGCTGTGCCATTCCTTAAATTATTAATTCCTCTTAAGAAATTTGCCACTTTAGTAGATTTAAAGCCAAGACTTAATAAAATAAATTGTTGCATATTTGACAACATAGTGTTCCGCGTATTAGTATTTTCCAATTTTTGCATTAAAATACATGTGTTAATGCCATCTTGCCTAGCGGTTAATAGATAGTCGATTGCATTTGCACTTGTTGGTAGTATTGAAACTAAATCGTCCAATACGATTAACACTTCGGTAGCCATTTTTCCATCATAATCATCCTCAAATCTGCATTTTGAGAACTAATAGAATTCAATGTTTTTGCCAATTTATCCTTATCATCTACTCTAACAAAATTAATATCTACATTGTTTTCTCTAAGATAATCGTTCAATATAGTGAAATTGTTTAAATTAACCAATTTAGAACTAACCCAATATATCAGTCTAGAAGGAAAGTTGCCATTTGCAATTAGACGTTTTACAATTTCTGTTTTGCCAGCTGATACAGATCCCAACACAAAAGTGTTATAAAGAAAGACATCCCTATATGTTCTATTGCCACTGGGCCTACAAACTTCACTAATTCCTTCATCAGCTTCCTTCTTTTCATTGTCTAAATTATTTGTAGAAGCATATGTTACAGAAGCAATATCGTAGTCGCTTATCTTACCCATATTCAATTAGAAAATGAATCTATTTCATTTAACAGATTAATTATAAATAGGTCAGAGTTAAACTTTCCACTATCTATTTTTTTCCTAATATATACATTGTTACATAGTGTCAATAATTGTTGTTTTAATCTGTCATATTCGCCATAATCGCGTACACTATAATTAAGTTCCATTTGATTCACTATGGATACCATACTGCTCATAAAGAGCCGCGTAACTTTCACTTCTTCTTCTTTAATATTCATGACGTCAGGAACCTTTGGGATCTTTTGTGTGACGAAATCGCGCTGTAAGATGCAAAACTTGTTAATAGATCTGGAACTTTGGAAATTAACTCTTGTTCCAAAGAGACAATTTTTAATATATGTTTCGTGCTGCACAACTTGTCAAACGATACAGATTCGTTGAATTTCACTATGTCGATTAGCAAATGATGTCCAAACGGTAAGGTGTGCACCCCATCAAATCATATGTATCTCTTCGTCATAGTTGCGGCAAATTGTTTCCTTTGAATAGTTTTTTGTATTGTTTTCTCATTAATGCGATTAATTTTCATTTGATGAACCTTTTCATTTGTCACATTATCTTTCAGAATATCATGTAACGTATATAGACGATTTCTATATTGTTCTAAGGTAAATTTAGTAGTTTTTGAAATACCCTTATGTTTTTTATTAATATCATCGCTGTTTATAATGCTTTCCGCATATTCTTTTGGACCAAGACAAACGCATTCTGCAATTCCCAAAGGAAAAGGGTGTTCTTCTTGAAATAAATGTAAATCTTTCTTTTTAGATTTGTCGAAAAACCTTGATTGGTCGTCATAATTGCTCGTATCTAATTTCGATCCAATAGCCGCATCTTCATTGGTTAACTTCTGCATAAGTTCGTAGAATTGCGAAGCTCCAACAAATTTTCTACTCAATAACGTCAAACCATAAGATCAAGAATCAGTATCCGTCATATTAAGCTTTAAAATAATTTTATTATCTGGACCATTTTCAAAGTTATATCGATTAACTAAAGCAGACAAATCAAAATGAAATTTCGATATGCTTACTTTTGTGCAAGCCAATATGGTGGCTCCATCTGCTCTTGCAGCATGAATGATGGGTTTTTTCTTTTGATACGTCGCTATACCCATAAGTACACCATTATTTTTTTCAAACATATCCAAATTACTAATTGTTTGTTGAGAACATAAATTGGATATATATTGCTCCACTGTGGACATTTTATCGATGGTTTTAACCGCACTTAGTTTACTCATTTTTCTTTTCTTCGAACTCTGATTCATTTCTTCCATCACCTCCATCTGTTCTATTTTCTGTTCTTTAGCTACAGTTATTAGTTCACCTTCTTCCACGTCTTCACAATCCTCATATTTAGCGTCAAATTCTTCATTTATTTTCTGACGTTTCTGTTTTTTTAGATAAGTGTGGATTATTTAAATATCCCAACTCCGTGCTAATATTATCCCATAATTCCATACGTTCGAAAATAGGATCTAAAGTTTTGTATGACGCTTCTTTCTTTAACAATATTCCATATGCTCCATTATTTACAAGTTTATATAGGGTGCTTTCGTCAGCATTTTTACAGGTTTTTCTTCTTTGTTGGTTTTCGTTAACAAATCCCTTTCTATATTTCTTTGTAATAAACTCCAAAACCTTATGAATTTTGGTTATCACCCACCCAGTTTCCATCAAATGCTCCATTTGAGACCAAACTATCACAATTCTCTTCTTCTTCAACAATGTGGCTGTTACTTTTTGACCTATTTTGATATTGTTGTATCTAATCAGATTTCCAGGAACGTATTTACACTTCTTTGCTAGTCTTAAACTGGCCAATTGATAAGCACTTAGATGCGATACAGGTATTCTTTCGTTACAAAAACTGTTGGAAAATTCAACCATAGAATTGTGATATTTGTCAGGAAGAAACATGTCCACCACTGCAAAGTATCCATAATTGATTTCTCTACAAGGATCATGATTATCGTGTTACATAGTCTTTAATTGTTCCCACGTGCTAACGTCAAAACGCATAAAATAATTTCCAAATGGCATATCGTGCTCCTGAGCTCCACCATAGTTGTTATTTTCGTCATATTTTAGTATTATAGAACAAATAAAATATGACAAGTCATTCAAATTGGTTGTCAAATAAAGTTCGTTGCAAAATGAAGTATTATACGAGTGTCTGTGTGATGCTGTGGAGTATCCTAAAAAATAGCTCTATCTATAATTTCATATATCTCTGCGTTAGGTATGTATTCTATGTTAACATGTTTCGAATATTTTAAACATTGATTGGAAAATGTGCTCATAGAAGTAGATTTCATAATTTCCAACCTGTATTCTTTATAAAGAAATGCAGATCTATACTTCAAAATGATTGAAAGATTAATTACATCCAAAACATTATAGAACAGAAGCCAATCCAACATAGTATTGCATTTAAGCAACTTCCAAATTGCGCATGCATTGACATATTCAGATTTTTCAACATGAGATTGCTTCAAAACGTTATAAAACTCTGTTAAAGGAGGTAACTTCTTAATCGGTTTCTCTAACCAGTGTCGAGTTTGGCACATGTCTTATGGAAAAATACCTTTCTTATTAAATAACTCCAAATTTTCTTGCACAATAGCTTCTATATTGGATACTTGTTCTGAAAAAACACTACTCTTCAAATAATCAATTAGCTGACATTTAAATTCTTCACTTTCTTCTAATGTTTTCTTTTTAGCCAAATTAGATAATGCTATGGGAAATATTTGATACGAGTCCGCTAAGCTGAGTGGTGGTATTGTAGCTAATTTAATATTAAACGAATTATTGCCAATAAATGAAATATTATTCACTACATTTCGCTTATAGCGATATGTCACATCGTTAGACACACCTTTTAATACAAACGATATATCAAAAGGTAAACAATGGGCAACTCCTTTCACAACTGCATCATTCCGTTGAGGAACTCTAACTTTGGTGTTACATTTTTGATGAGCCAATCCAAGTAATTTTCCTGTAAAATGATTATGATGAATGACAATTTTATCATCAAAATCCATAATCAACTGGTTAATAGCTCCAATCAAATTTGCATTCATCAATCCACACAGGCGATAATCGGAACATGCTAAACACGTTGTTATTAATTTTTTAGTAACATCAATTAAACAAATTGGAAATTGCGGCATTTCTTCGGCCAAAGTCCTATTAAAATCAATTGAATTTAGCTTTATTTTATCCATAAAAAATAAAAAAGTTTCACTACTGTTCATTTCTATTGTGCAAAACATAATTTCATTGAAACCCTCTGGCAATAATTCCATTTAAAAAGAAATCTACACATGTTTGTGCATAAAAATCATCCTCTATACCTCTGCAATGTTCGGCAATTATATTGTGCCAATTAAATATGTTAGGGATATTATCTGTTGTAAATATGTGGGTTTGGGATAAATTTGCAAATATTTTCAACACCCATATCACTACCAATTGGTCATAGGCGTTGTATGTAAATTCCGAAACAGACGATAAATCGCCAATGTCATTAATTGGCTTCTTAATTCCATCATCTTCCTCTAATTCATCTTCTTGATTCTTGACACTCCTGTATTTTTCATGATGATCTTTTAATTTCATTAATATAAATTGATTATTCCAGCAGTTTATAGGTATTGATTGCTTATTCCTTAACTCCAATGGTAAATTGCAAAAATGAGATGTTGTTTTCTCTACCACATAGTTGTCAAAAAATGACTTCCTACACTTAGCGGATATATTTAATTCACCATATTTGGGTAATAATTTAGTATATTTATATCGTATTAGCAATTCAGAGAATAACATCAATTCTTCGAATAAAAGTTCATTAAAGGCGTAAGGTTTACCTATTGAAGCTCTTCTAGCGGTATCAATTAATCTTCGATAATTGTGTTCGTGACATTTGTTTAATAAAGCTCCAGGTACCGTGTCAAGATTTAATAAATCATCTTTCGATTGATAAGCATATCTAACTACTCTAAAATCTCGCAAAGCAGGTAATTCGCCAACATTAACCTGAATGACGTAACTCACCAATTTTAATTCATAATCCAGATCTTCTTTATTGTCGTAGTGTTTTTTCTTTGTTGTTTCTACATCAAAAACGATAAAACAATCTAAAGGGTCACACCTGTGAAAATCTTTAAAAAACGCTCTACCAGCTGCATCAAAAACAAGCTCTCCCCCATCTCCTTTGCATTTTGCAAAATGTTCTCTTTTCTTTTCTTTTCTACTATTATTTATACCGGTTAAACATCTTGGACAAACTGACAAGCTCAGAAAGGTGCTGCAATTTTCAGTTTTATTTTGTTTAACATACATAATAGGCAATCGGATCCAAATCTTTTATTAAATAAGATGTAATTCCATAAATGTTATTTTTTGAAGCTGTTTTAAAATTTTGGCTGGCTAATAATATATTTAATGACTGCAATTGTTTATCCTTCCGTAAGGACAGATCACTGGTCCAAATTGTATTTACCATTTCTGCAACGTGATATTCGTTTTTTAATTCTTTATTTAACTCCTCGTTGCCTTTAATCTTCTTAGCAGAAGGTCTTTTTTTATACTCAAATAAATTACTGAAAAACCACGAATTAATCTCATCTTCTATACATATTATAGTTGTTCCAAAAGTTCTTCTTTATCCTTGATGTCGCTGCATCGTTCCTCAAAACTTCGTAATCCAGAAATTGCGATCTTTAAATCACATTCGTTATTTGTTTCAGCATATTCACATAACCAATGGTAAGGATTATTCAACTGTTTACTACTTAAATCTTCTTTTTTCGTAATTTTACACACTAACATAACCAACGCTCCATATATTGTTCTAATTAACCCGTTATCAGTGTCATTTTTTACAAAAGAAATTGTGGCTTGTCTCACCGTAATCCAATCCAAATCGTCAATAAACTCTCTGTTTTGCATCGCGTTATGCAATTCAAAATGTCTTGCTAAATCTTCATCTCTAGTAAGTTCATTTTCATCCCCATAAAAAAGTTCCTTGTCGTCCATATCTGAAAATACCATATCGTTTTCTATAATCTCCTCATCATCATGTCCATCACCTTCCATTTCTACTTCGTTTAATATAAATTCCGCCATTTTTTAAATATTTTGCTATTTAAGAATATTCCTTACGGAGCTAAAATTAGTAGACGGTGTTGACAATATATTTGTTCTAATATGATTAACTCTATAAGGTGTCCAATCAGAACTAATATCAGTAATGTGTTGAATTTTATTAACAAATACAGCTTTACAATAATTCATTACAGTGGTTAAAGTGTCGCGATTAATATCATAAGTAGAAGTTACTATTGTTTGTTCCCTATCATATTCATATTGTCCTTGCTCATTAATACGTTTATAAATCAATTTACATACACTACCCAACTTAGAATAGCCATACGTATCTTTGCCGTTAATTATTTTTATTTTTTTAATTTCCTGTATAGAATAATGAAAATGTTTATTTAACACATCGTAAACAGTCATACGCAACTCGTTAATATTTTCTGTTTCTATAAATTCAGTTGTAGTATACAATAATCCAATACGACGACTAGTGTTTTTTGTTCCAAATATTCTTTGTTTAATAAATTGCATATAAAACAAATTAAAACCTTCCGAAGAAACAGTGGGATTGTCCGTATTTGCAACTCTTTGATTAACGGATTCTTTTTCTCGAACACTTATTTTAGCTCCTCCTTGTTGATTAACAACATTTATATTGTCATGATCAGATAGCAAATGAGACAGATAAGCTCTTTTAGTTGTAAAAACTGCACCACAATTTGAACAAGATATTTGTTTTCTAACTTTTAAACCATTCAGACTCAACAAGTATCGTTTTAAAGCAACACTATCGCCACCGTGATTATTCAAGTAATGCTTCTATATGAAGCTCGTTTTTTTTATTAAATCAATATCACATATTAAACACTTCATTGTTTTGATCTAAAGAAAAAAGAAAAACAATACAGTTAATGTTCGACAACAACACTACTCTCCCGCAATGGCTTTACTAGAGCATTCTTTTGAAACTTTATTAAGTTTATATTGTCTTAGAGTTTTTTCATTTGACATAATCTTTTCTCGTAAGGTTTTTAAAAACCCTTCACCCACCTCATCTCCTTCAAATTGATCTATATCGTCAAATAAGCTCGCAAACGTATGACCTCCATACACCACATTGCCATCTTTCGCAGAAAAACCCATTCGCACATCTTTACATTCTCTCGCCATATGATTTCCCAACGCCATTATATGAGTGATTTTTCAAGAATCGCAATCGTATAGTTTACCATCCTTATAGTAATCGGTTATGATATTTTTAGCTTTATTAGGCGATATAAAAACTCTAGGATAATTAGGCTTATCCATATATGTGTGATCCTCCCTTTTCTCCATCGCTTTAACATACCAATACCAATCTACGAGGGTGTCATCACTCTGATATAATTTGTTCACCATTGACGAAGGCAAACTTTCGTAAAATTCGCGAGGCATGTCCTTGCCTAAAGCGTCTTTCGGTTGAGATGTCGACCCCATCACCCGCAAATGTTCATCAATAATCGTTCTATTGGTAGTGTTAATAATGAATATTTCTTCGCCATTCCAAGTGCGTTGCATTTTCTCAACCTTCTCAATTTTAAATAAAACAGCAGAGGGGTAATTCTTTTTTGCCAACACTCTATTTCGAGATATTTCATTCATATTCTCGTCGTTCAAACTTTCAAAGGTTCTTTCCAGTTTATATTTTGAAGAGTTGTTAGGGGTGCTGTAAAATTGATTCTGACGTGTCATAATACCAGAATTATTGTCATATCTCTCATTAACCGTGCCGCTAAAACGTCTGGAATCGTTACCAACGCGATAGTCATCCCTATCCAATCTGTCCGACGTGTCAATCATCCTAGATCTGACTGCAAGTCCATCCACAAATGGTACCATTCTTGCCGCTTTCATATGAGCCATTTTTCCAGTTTGTATTTTTTAACGTTATTTTAGACGATTTTATAGCAAATTTTAACAATAGAAAAACTCCAATTACACATGTAGTTGTGTTTATTGCAACCACAAACATTTAATCGCATGCGCAAATAGTAAAAACGCGCTACAAATATTAAAAGAACAAAAAGCAAAGAAGACTTGAGCAGAGTAGATAAGTTGTTTACGTCTCAAAGACCATCAAACGCACCGCTTCTTAAAACCTTTGTTCTTCAAGCCAGCTCTCGCACCATAGCAACGATAACTTTTCTATTGTTTCGTTCAAATCTTAAAAATGACACCTGCTTGCTATTTTTTTACTACTAAATATCGATAAATTTAATGAATTTTCAAGAGAACTAGCAACGGATTTTCAAATCGTTGCTATGCAAATGTCTTTTGTTCTTTTCTTTTGTTTCAACCCTCGATGTTTACTTTTCTATTGTTGTGAGCAAACATTGAAAAGGTTTGTGACGTAGAATTCCCCCAAAATATCTGGCCAAAAAGCTCTGTGTAGAAAGAAAAAAAGAACCAGACAAAACAACGTGCACTGGAAAACCTCTTAAAAAGAAGAGTGAAGGAGGAGCGCAAAAATAGA
>JANTOQ010405795.1:0-11880 GCA_027564595.1 Bythotiara depressa
TAATATAGAAATAGGTCTGTAGTTGCTAGGGTCAGCTTTAGATTCACTTTTATAGACTGGTGAGACCCTCTTCGATTTCCAACATTTGGGAACATAGCCAAAAGATGTGTTGAAAATCTGTGTAAAAAAGATGCTCAGAACAGAACATTTGTGTGATTGGTTTGTAGAGAACAAGTTAATTATTCATTTTGGTGAAGATAAAACAAAATGTATAATTTTTTGAACAAAAATCCCCGATTAAAAATGTTGGATGAGTTAGATATAAGATGTGGGGATGTTAAAATCAAACAATATACTAATGTCACATATCTCGGATGTATACTAAATAACTCCCTCTCAGGCGAATTAATGGCTTCTAAGATATTAGGAAAAATAAATGGTAGATTGATATTTCTGTAAAGAAAACAATCCTTTTTAGATTTTAATGTGCAGGACTCTTTGCAATACTCTCATTAAACCACATTTTGATTATGCATTCTCAGTATGGTATCCTCATTTAAATAAAAATATTTCTAAAAAGGTATAAATAGCTCAAAGCAAATGCATTTGGTTTTGTTTAAATTTATGGAATAGAACCCACGTTGGCATAAACGAATTTAGGAACATAAATGTGGATAAATGTTTTGGCGTGAATGCATATAAGTTTTGTAATGAAACATAATTATATATTCGTAGAATGAAATATCAACTTAATCAACCAACTAAATTGTTAGAAATTTGGCATAAGACACTTTCATTAGGCCCAAAAATGTGCAATGAGCTAAGTTCAGATTTAAAATTAGTTATGAATTCTAATACTTTTAAGCATAACATTAAAGAAGCCTTCTTTAAAGACTTACAGGAAAAGGAAGATAATATCTATTTTAATTATTAATACCAATTTTTATTAATTTATTATATACTAACTTTAACGGTTTTGTTTATCAATATCTACATATGGGAATGCCCCAGAAACAGGGCCATATTGACTTTTATTTTTATTTTTTATTTTATTGACTTTTCACACGAATTGTCACAGAAGCAGCCAGTGGAGCTGTTCTAAGAAAACAGGTGTTCTTAATTGCCAGGAATTACGTTCTTGAATCAAATGAAGATAATCTTTTTCCAAGAAGTGCTCCTATTTCTTTTAGAACACCTCATTTTCCCAGGAAGAGTGACTATTTTTCTAGATCACCTCATTTTCTAGGAAACGAGGTGGTTTCTCTTAGAACAGTTCATGTTTCCAGTAGGTCAGAAAATTAACAATTCATAGAACAGCTCAATTTACCAGGAAAGGGAAATCTGATCTATAGAGCAGCTAATTTTGCCAGGAAAGCCAAATTCGTCATTTCTCTAGAACAGCCACGACATTTGGTAGGACTGACACATCTCTAGAACACCTCCGTTAGCTGCTTTCGAGTTATAGAACACCTCCGTTAGCTACTTTCGAGTTATAGAACTCGACCTTGGAATTCTTTGATTGCGAGCGAGCGTCGTTACCAACTGAGCTAAGGCCGTAATAAATTGATCTTCTGTTTTGCGTGCCTAGGTCAAAACTCAAATGCGCTATACGTGTTTTTTAACACAAAAACTCAAATGCGGTGCTGATTTTTATCAATAAAAAATCAAATTCGCCAAGTTTTTCCTTTTTTCCCTAGTAAGTAAGTAATTCTATTTGCCACATTAAAAACATAATAAATACAGTTAAAAGAAGCAAATAAATTAATTAATAAATATATAACTAAATAAATAAATAGTAAAAATATTCTCATAACTAGTGTGGCAAGGAATACCAAAGGGACAATACTAGCCCTATTTCCATGATATTCCTCATATATGGATATCAGTAAATAAAAAAGGAGTTAAATTATGGTTATTTGCTCTATGTTAATAATAAGAATATATGTTATCTTCCTTGTTATATATGTTATCTTCCCTCTCTTATATTATAGTCTTAAACTTGTAATTAATTAACTAACCTAATTAACTTAACTGATAATAGAAAAGAAATCAAAGACAAAGCAGTTAACCATTAACGGTTTGTATTTCCAAATATTCTCGCATTTTATACCGTTTCATTTATATAATAAAACCGAAACATTAACGTCTTTTATTACGATTCATTTCGGTAATTTAAGGGGAAAACCAGTCTGAAAATTATCTCTGAAGGAAAAGTATATTTAGGAACTGTTAATATGTTAATACACTACAATATAAATATCATTAACAAAAATGGTAAAATTTGGATCTGGTTACTATGGTAACCGGGTTACTAGGCAACGACAACATATTTTGATTATATCGCCCCACCAAGAAAATATCAACAACCGTTTGTTGAAATAGTCTGAAATTTGAAACATTAACACATAAAGGGGTACCGCGTATATTAACCGAGGCAAATTTTTGAACAATAAAGCTGTTTTTATTACACATGGGTTTAAAGAATTCGGATTTGAAAATTCTACTTTTTGGACTATTGAACAACAAAATCTCAAAAATTAAAAACATTTTTAAAAATCTGCTTCGCTTAATGTACAGCATATATTAAGTACATGGTGAAAATTTCATGGTTCTTACCGCTACACCTCGCTATATCCTTTCATTGTTAGTTCGTTGGCTTCTTCAATTTTAGACGTACTAACGTGTTATTTCATCCCAGTCTGAGGCAAACGAGGCATACCCCCTTTTTTTAAGGTGCAATGTGAGCACGGTTAGTTTAGTAATAAAGTACCAAATTTATCAAAGACCTTAAGTCTATATTGAAAAAGTAAACTGAAAAGTTTAATCGTAGTTCGTGTGTGTAAAAAAACTTGCACTTTACTTGTGGCACGCTAATTAATCGAACTTATTTTTTGATTAATTTTTGTAGCTAACTGATTACGGTATCCTAGTTGAATGATTACGCGTAATAATAACTGGAATATTACTGCTATAAGCGCCTCTAAAATGGGTTACAACCCGTTGCTAAGGCACCAGATTTTGTAGGTATGGTAATAACTTCCAGTTTTTCACAAGGAAAGCAATTTTAGATGTTTTTTTCGGTGCAATTTTCGGATTCTACGGTAAATTTAGCTTCTTGTTTTTGAAAAATTATGATTTTCAATTATCTTATTAATTATATTCTCATTGAGAAATTTAGAATAGTCTATTAAAAACCTCTTCTTTTTATTATGAAATCATTTTATAAACAAATTAGTATACCTATAGTAGTTTTTCTTGCTCAATGCATGCTGGGATGAAAAATAAAACGCTACTTTTGAAGAGAAATCACTAATGAGAAGAAAAAAAATTAAATGCGCGCGGGAACGCAAAACAGAAGATCAATTTATTATGACCTAATGCTTCTCTAAAATTATACAAAGTTATGTAAAGTTATATAAAATTTAATAGTATTATATAGTATTTTCAAATGTCAAGTGTATTTTAATAAAAATCAAATTGTTAACTTATATTAACATATTTTTTCATAGCTAAACTTTTATATAAAGTTTAATGTAGCAGAATATTAGAATAACACAAGATTTCTCTTTGTAGTTTTGTGTTAATGTTATGAATTTTGTTTCCTTTTGTTTTATATTTTGTAGTCGTAATTTATATATATTAGGGCAAAAGATGGCTTCATCGTTTGAAAAATCAGCTGTTTTATCACCACAATTATTAACAGATATATCAACGTCTGCATACGGTTTGTATTTTTATCCTCAAATAAGATTTATTTATTTTATTTTTTCTTATTTTCGTTCTTGAAACTTTTATGAATAAATTAAAAGAATCCAACTCAATTTGATGAAGTTTCTCAGATGAAGAACGTAATCTGTGTTCTAAAAGGATACCGGATTTAACAACCTCGTCTTCGGGGTCTCTTTCTCATTTTGATATCGAAGGCGTTAAAGAAAGAAGATAAAGATAAAGAAAGAAGCCGTGGGGAGGAGGAGGAGGTTACCGTATTTACTAGTTTTTGTGCTACGCTTATTAAACAATCTGAAAATTATTAGTTTTGTCTTGTATTTTATTTAAGTGTCGTGAAAGGGTTGGTCTTGTAGTCCAAGCTCATTTTACAGCTTTCTAAAAATATACTCAGGACATATACAATCGTCAAACATACGGAACTTATAAAGCATTATTTTAAATGTATAAAATCTCCTTGATTAATGCTTCATGTAAGTTGTGTATAAAAGTTATTGTTGTGTTTAGTTCTTAATGTCATAAGCATCGCTCTTCGTCGCAAAGTATGAAATGAAATGAAATGATACGACACTTATTCGGGGTTGCCGCTTACAGTCAATACTCAGGGGACCGAAAAATTTATTCGAAATAGCGGACGTTCGGAATAGCCGAAATAATTTTATGGGAGTTGTAGAGTAAGGAATTAAAAAATTATTGAAGTAACGAAAGTTCCATTTTTCGCTGCAGTCGAAATAACGAACATTGACTGTATTTAGTTTCCAATAAAAACAGCTAGCGAGTAACTAAAAGACAAAAAGGATATTTGACGCAATTGATAAATTGGGGGTATTGTTTAACCCCACAAGCTTTTATTCTAGAAACTACGTGAATGTTTGGTCAGTAAAATAAAATAATTGCGATGAAACAACACTCTTTTGGCGTCCCTTACTGACACGTGATAAGAAGTTCAAAATATGAATAGTTAGAAGGAACTCCAATCACTCACTCACTCACTCACTCACTCACATCAGCTTCTATTGTCTACGAACTCACTCACCCACTCACATCCGCTTCTATTGTCTACGAACCTAATTGCATGATTGCACGATACAATTTTTTGATTTAAAAAAATCACACATTTTACTAGCCAGACTGATATTCAAATCTGTTTTATAATATGAATATACAAGTTGAAAATTTTCAACTTTCAAGAATTTCTCCCTTCAATAGCCTTCATACTAAATGTACCTTTTTTTCTTTCAGCTTCCCTTCTTCCACACGACGAACGCATATCATTTCATTTGTCTCATCAGGTTGGAGGAAAACTTAAACCAGCTAAACGAGACCAAGCAAGCGGAGGTTTGTCATGCACATTTGAAAGGCCCGCCCCAAAGTCGCTTGAAAAGACAGATCCTAGTTTTTATTATCTTCCTTTCACTGACCATGAAAACAAAGAAGACTTTTTTCACAGTCCGCCATCAATACCTGTTTCTGACCAGAAGCCCGCTCATTGTGTATCTACCCATCATACCTTTCGCAGCTCGCAGAAGATTACCCGATAAAACTTAGTAGTAGTTTATAGACATGTTCATAGCTGAAGTATCGTGTAGTTGTTATGTACCCATATCCAGGTATGTACCCATATCCAGGTGTTATGTACCCATATTCAGGTGCAATGTACCCATATCCAGGTGTTAATCCAACATATGTACCCATATCCAGGTGTTAATCCAACAATGTAAATGCAACATGAAGTTTCAGTAACTACAAAAGAACCTGTGCAACAATTCGGGTCGTTTCATCAAACGTATAAAAACAACGAAACACATAAATCCAAACTAATACACACACACACCGAAATTTGTTATTAAAACCGAAAACTAGCCGCATAAATTTTTTTAAGACAACAGAGATGAATATTTGGAATAATAAATTTTTAATCTTATTTATTGCCCATCCTATCCCTAAAGGTTAAGTGGAGGATGAAGCCCAAAAAGATGGAAACAAATATATCTGGTTTTCCAGAAATTAAATAACAAGCCGCAATAGTATATATATATATAAATAAAATCGTTGAAAAACATGTACTACAGAAAGAACACTTTGTACCACTTTTGATTTCTAACTAAATGTTTCATTCCAGTTCATATGGTTTGTTTGGATAGTACTGGTGACAATTATGATGTATGAACGAATATCAACCAGAATACGAAGTAATCTTCACTTGTATGATTGGAATGGAATTTCCCTGACTTCATACACCAAGATTTTTTGAAACTTATTTACTTGTATTGTAATGCTAAGGAAAATATCTTCTCAAGAAATGAAACTGGTTTCCGGCAGATAATATTCGCTGTAAATTAATTTGTGAAATAAATTAAACCGCTTAGATTATACGTCGGTTTTTATCCCGGATCATATTGTTCTCTGTGTATTGTTTATGTACCTGTTTGTCCATTGATAGGTGGTGGAATGGTGATTAGTTTATATAGCCTACAGTCATGGCCAAAATATATTGCGAAAAAGGAGAAGAATGACAAAGATATAATGGACTGTGGTTGTTCAACAGTTCGACCTGTAGAGGGCGATATTTGACTCGGTAGGCAATTTTGAGAAAACGCATTCGAATGCTCAATATTACACGTGTGCACAAGAAAAGGCATAAAGTACGGAAGTTTGTTGGGGCCATACCACTTAATACTTTTAATAAAAAATAAATTGACATTTAAAACTCTTCGATGTTAACATGGAACCTTCGATGTTAACAAAATATTCGATGTTAACATCGAAGCTTAGATGTTAACATAATATTCGATGTTAACATTGAAGCTTTGACGTGAACATGATGTTAACATCGAAGCTTCATTGTTAACATACTATTCGATGTTAACATCGAAGCGTTTAAGTCTATTTATTTTTTATTAAAAGTATTATGTTGTATGGCCCCAACAAGCTTCGGTAATAAAGCGCCAAATTCCCAAAAGTCTTGCCCAGTATTTTAGGTCAGAGTATTGCCAACTTCGTCCCTACGCCTTTATTTGCCATCCGTAGGCTTTGATAAAAATTATTCCATCCGTAGGCTTGTACTGATCAAAAGCATTCCATCCGTAGGCTTGTACTGTTGAAAATCATAGGTTTTTCTTTTTTCAAATTTTACCTTGGGTGGTTAAAATATTATGTCTGATGTGTACATAATATTGTTCCCAGAGTGTTTTTCTATGGCCGCATGCTTCAGAGCACTTGGATTTGAAAAAATCAAGATCGGTACAATTGATTCCGATGTGGGGTTACTTAGTACTTACTACCACCAGAACATTATGAGCATATCGATATACCTAGAATATGAAACTGGAGCAAAAATTAGTATTTTTGACAAGTTCAAACGAAATTGATGTAACAACAAGGGAAATTTTGCCATCATTACATGCCCTAACCAGATGTTATTCAACGAGTTTCTTTAGTGGTCAAGGCAAGGCTTGACGATGAAAGGTTTATAGATGCCGTCAGGCTGCTGGGAGAGCAAGTTTATCTTTCAACAAATTTCACAATGCACATTAAACTGTTAAGCCAACAAGCAAACAAGTTTGCCTCAAAGTGCCTGTCTTTTTAGGTTACCCTCCAGCACAAGATGCGTTATATCTACACTTTGAACGAGCCAATTATCAATGTTACGAATGGAAGAGGTCATTGGATAGAAACTATATCATTCATAGTCCTGTTGGTCATGGATGGAAATTGACAGATGAAAAGTTATGTATTGATTGGATGTGAGAAAAATCAGCACCAGATGCTGTCCTCGAATTTGTTTCTTGCTGTTGTAAGAAAAACGGATGCAAAACTGGTTCTTGTAATTGTCTGTCACTGGAATTAGTAAATATGCACTGATGCATGTGGCTGTACGTCGTGTGAAAACTGTTCCAGTGAAGATACAGAGACCGACGAAAAATCGGAAGAAGATTATGCTTTTGACATTGATTCCTCTGATGACGATATTGATAACAATGATTAGAGTGGCAATGAATATACGAACACTTCGTCAAGCAACATGCAGATGAACATTAAAGCAGAAAATTGAAGTTATTAAACATTTTCTATACGTTCTGAGCAAAGGTACTGTTTATTTGTATTTATTTATGGAGGGTGTGAAAAAGCAAGGTCCTTTAATCAGAGCAACGCTCCCATTTAAAAAGATTACTTTTTCCGGTTAATTTCGGGTCTGTAAAATACAACTGCTTGGGGTCTAGAAGTTCCAAATAAACCTTTTTTGTAAAGTAGTGTTACTTTATGTGGCAATAGAACAGATTTTTCTGCGGAAGATGTTCAGAATTTCAAAAAATAGGCATACATTGCAAAATACAACAAATTTCCCGCCAAACATTTCTGGTCCTGAAATTATACCAAAATATTCTTAATTTCTCAAAAACATATTTATTCAAAACTCCCACCCTTAACAGTAATCAGGCCAAAAATGACCCACTACCCATATCGAACACGGAAAAATATATATACACTGTTTTTTTAATTCTAGTGGATTTCCTGGCCAGGGCGTCTAAGATGGAGTGCTCTCTAGGGCCCATGCTCTAAAGGGATGCAGGCACCCATCGAGTTTCTGAAAGTCTAGTAACTAGGCTACTATTTGATGCAGATAAAAGCTTGTCTAGCTCATGTGGTACAATAAAAACTATTTTGAAAATTACTAAGTGATAAAAATCCGAAAAAAATGGTATATCAGCAAAAATTACTTGAAGATTCCTATAAATTACTGTTTTTAGAAAGAACAAGTATATCTAAACATTTTTGCAAAGTTTCAGACCATTGCGTCCAACACAACTCCCAGAGTAGCTTTTAAAGTGAACCATATATGCAATCTGAATTTTTGGCGGTCTGTAAAATTCTGGTCTGTATAATACACATCCACAAGAAAATTTAGATATGTAAACAACTTTTTTCTTACACTTCAGACATGTGTCTATCCGATGAAAGTTATTTAAATTTGCCCCCCTGACTGTCAAAGTTGACCCCCCACCCCCGCCTGGCTGCCGAACTATTTCTAGTTTTCTACAGCATTAAGAAAATAACTTAAAAGTATCCATATATTCTTGAACAACTTGATTAATTACATCATATAGACATCTTCACACCAACTCCAATCATAATCACATATAGACATCTTCACACCAACTACAATCATAATCACATATAGACATCTTCACACCAACTCCAATCATGGTCAAAAATATATTGCACAAATGAACCAAAATGAGTCACCACAAGTGATGTTTAAGTAAATACAGGTGTGGCGAAACATAAACGAATACATTTACATTAATTGTAGGCGAAATAAAAATGTAACTTTTAAGCTGGCGTCTTCTGGTGTTTGTTTATAATTTTTAGTTGACAACGTTCGTTTGTTTTTGATATTGTAAACAGTTGAAAATTTCAACCGGATTGTCGCCAAGACTGCGTTATGGCAACATGAAAATTTATACCCGAGGTTTAATCGGTTAGTGTGAATAACTTTTATAGTTCTACAAGCATTTAGAAAATATTTGAGACTTTTCAGTCAGGCCCCTTTCACGATTCCTGCATATTCAGTAGAGGGTCCAAAAAACTTGAATGGGGATAGGTGTTGACGGAAACTCGGAAGTCACAATTGCCACTGTATTTTCATCAGAAACAACGGAAAGTGTTCTTAATTCATTGATGTTTCCATCTCAGGACATCTCAAATTCCGTAATTCGGAGGCAAGCGAGGCAACCCACCTTACAACTATGCTGTATGATCACGGTTTTCCTTAGTGCCAGAGTACCTAAGAAAAGTATGTATTTCATTACTTGTGGAACTGATTTTGGCGCCTTGTCTCAGAATAATATGTATAATATTGAAGGATAAACATACTGCAAAATATTATTTTTCTTTTACGTATTTTTATCGCAAAACAAATTTATTATCTTGAAAGTAACGAATAAATAAGAAAAAGAAACAATATAATAAAGTTAACACTCAGAATTTCGTTAAGAACACACTCTTAGCACCAAAATGTCTCTTTAGTATAATAAATACGATAATAGTAGAATAATAATAATAAATAAATACAGCGAATCATAGGTGCTCCTAGGAGGGCGACTAATTATGCAACGTGCGACTAATTATGCATAATGGTTAGCAAAATTTACTTTCTAAAGCTGCAATATTTCCTGGATTGATATTCATTAGTAACGGGGAGTATTTAATGAACTTCTATGGAAGTGTTTATTTGAAGCAGTGCAGTTTAAAGAGATTTGCATAAATATTGTATGAATACCATTCCTGTCGATAAAATTAAAATATTCAATCCACAGCCGTATTTTTATCGCAAAACACATTTTTTATCTTGAAAGTAACGAATAAATAAGAAAAATAAATATAATAAAGTTTACAAGATAACTGAGAATTTAGTTAAGAACACACTTAGCACCGAAATGATGCACCACTCCCTTCTATGCAGAGTTTATTTACTGTGATAGGGAATAATTTCTCCATACATAGAAAATATGCATCAATACAATTTTAAAGTTACAAAATTTTGGACAATTTCAGACGTTGTCTACATTTCAAAACGTCAGAATTTGCAGGCGTCCAGTTTTTTCAAATCTTTAAGGAATATTTAATAACAGTACAAAGAAATTCATATATAAACATTTCCATATAAAAATTTATCCCGATTCACTTTGTCTGAAAAAATAATTTCTTAGAAAAATATAAAAATATAAAAAACATTCTACAAATCATCAATCGCACGATCTCCAAGAATTGACGAATCATCCTCTTCATTCTCTAAATCAACTTTTTCGTCAATGTCTCCATTCTCTAAATCATCTGTTTCATTGGGATTTTCGATAACTGTAACGTCTTCGTGAGGTTCACGTTTCGGTGCTTTTACACCATGAAAGACTGCGCGATCTGTCGGCTTATAATGGCCGTAATTTCCGACTTCTGTGTCATCTTCTTCCGAATCTTCGTCATCAGATTCTTTTGGTACACCTTTTTCAATGAACGTAAGGTAATCGAAACCCTCACGTAATGGTTTCCACTTTGGTTTACTCAAGTAAGCTACAATTTAAAAGTACAAACTCATGAAAATACTTTGGTTTACTCAAGTAAACTAAAAAGTACAGACTCGTTTATGGCGAAAAGTACAATAATAATTATACTATAGTGTATTTTTACTTACTTAAGAACTAAACTATTTATATTTCAAGAATGATGTCAATTATTAATAATTAAATAAAACTGTCTGTAAATAACCTGTTGGACACTTTAGATATTCCATTAGATCCAGACAGATCATATATTGAAAGGTCGTTAGATATGTAACAGGGTAAAACATATCCAAATATATTCTATTAGATACGAAAGCAGCCAACGGAGGTGTTCTAGGAAACAGTTGTTCTAGAGCTGTTCTAGAGAAATCACGAGTTTGGCTTTCTTGGCAAATTTCTAAAGTCCAGATTTCACTTTCTTTTGTTCCAGGGACCAGCTTTTTTCTTTCCTGGCACAATAAGCTATTCTAGAGATCAGCTTTTCCTTTCCTAGCAAATTGAGCTGTTCTAAGCAATACAAAGATCCTACGTCCTGGCATTTTGAGCTGTTCTAAGAATGGTATTATATTAGACCTCCTGGCAAAATGAGGTGTTCTAAGAGATGACTACCTCCTTCCTGGAAAAAAGGTGTTGGAAGAGAAATATAAGAGTGCGCAACAAAAGAAGAGACATTGGTTCCTTCATGTGCGAAATGACAGATGAAGGTGCTGCTTAATAATGTATACGAACTAACCAATGATGAAGTGTTTAGAAATATGACAAATTAAATTACAAGGATATGAAACGATTACTCTAACATCACGAAAAAACTTACAAGTTGGTTTGACTTCACCACTTATACACAACTTGATCCAAACAAGTATTTCTTCAAAACCTTTTTCAACTTTCTTCAAATAAACTTCACCCTGAAGAAGAGATAGAAGAATTGTAATGTACAAAATAATAGTTTTTAGTTACCATGAACAACAATACCATAATAACGCTTAAACATTATCACTGACATGAAAATACTCAGCCTCACAGAAAAAAAGACTGATTGATGCTGCTAAATTGGAAAATTGGTTAGTGATGTGTACTGTCAACAATTTTTAGTTTTCTCAATTGGTGAACAGTTTCTTCTATCTAGAGTATAAGATTTTTATACATTATATAT
>JANTOQ010405906.1:0-11880 GCA_027564595.1 Bythotiara depressa
CCCTTCCCACCTTTAAAAAAGAGGGTTGCACACTATGATGCTCCTGGCTGCACATTGATAGGGAACATTGACATTTCTTCTTCGAAATTGGCATTTCATGTGAAGTAGGAATGTCTTGAATATGCACTGACAGTCATGTAGTGTAGCTTGGATGGTCTAAAGCAAAAACCCATGACATTAATTAATCCCATCTCAAAATTTCTTTCTCTTATTGATCAAACAAAGACATAAAACTGTGGGTGCTCTTACTCTGCACTCTGTTTTTCCACATTAGAAAAGCCATAAGAACAGATTCAATTTCTGGCATATGATTAATAAGCCTTTTTAATAAGCATATGAAGAGGTGAACTTGATGATTGTGTTGTTTTCTAGTAATATGAAGGAAATCATCTGCATATGAAATTACACACTACACTACAATCATCTGAAATCATATGCAAGTCCTGACTGGCATAGTGCAGCAGCCCAACCACTGTTGCCTAGCCATTTCCCTTATGATTTTTAGCACAGTTAGTTTAATATGCAAAACCTCCAAATATAATGACAAACATTTTATTTAACTCTCTGGCCAAATCAACTGAATCTTCTTTAGTTAGGTCAAATGTGACAACAGAACTATGGTTGGTCAAATGTCACAACAGGTATTTGATTTTGATATAACTGATAGGGACTGTATAAACATAAGATGCAGAGCAGGTATACAACAACATCATACCACTACTATCTACGGCATCAACAGTTTCTGGTTTTCGCTTGTTAGTGTGGTATGAATAATACCATGGAATTGTTATATACACTGATGGTACCTGCTCCTGTAATCCAATCTACCATACTTTTATTTCCAACCTAGTTAAAATAATGAACTTTGCTCAATAGTAACAAATCAACCTCATTGAAGAACTCTATCACTATAGGTATTTTTGAATATCTAATATGGTACTGTTTTTTAAAAGGGCATTGCCTTCAATAGTCAAAGGCAAAAAAGGTCTAGAATATGCCCTGTTTATTTTAATTTTAATTTCCATCTAAATTAGTAAAGTGCCACCCCAGAATTAAATGTGTTCTTAAAAACATCCTAAGCTCGTACATTAGTTGAATAGATTAAAAAAATTAGATTAAAAATTCCTTTTGTCTTACATAATGGTAAGAAAGCCTAGTTGAGAATAAGAGAGATTTGATAAGAAGGAAGCTTCGTTTTCAGGCTACTTGATAGGAGAAAATAATGTATATTATTTATTAGTACAACAGCAGAAAAAAACATATTAAAAATCATTAAATTCTCATACCATGTGATGTCATCCATATGGTTCAATTTTCAAATGTCTTAAAATGTCAATAGAAATAATATTGTAAAATTTCAAAACAAAAATAAAGATATAAGAATAACACTAACATCAAATAAATAAATACTATAGAGTTAGCAGATTTCAATGCAGGTTTAGTTACCTGTTACGTTAAGGATGTAGGAGGAATTAGGTAAAACAATCACTTTTTGTGTAAACTAGTTAAATTGTTTCACTCCATCATAAAATGTTTAGGAAGCGACAGGGCCAGGGGCCACAAAAGTCTAATTACCAATTAATAAAATGTTCCACTTTTTACATTGCAAAAAATTAATCACCTTTTATGGCGGATTTCCACTTAATTTTGCATTTCACAAGCAAATTATTTCTCCGTAGATATACTATTGTTTTCTTTTCAAATGTGTTTGTGTGAAACAATTTTTGAAATTTAAAAAAAGCTCAACTTTCAAAAATTATTTTCCATGAAATAAAAATTGAATAGAGAAAACAAGGAGAAATGTTTCACTTGGGAAATGCGAAATTAAGTGAAAATCCGTATCTAATATTAAAAAGCAGAAAGTAAGTGCAGCCCAGCCATGTGTAAAGCTAATTGCGATTGTTTACTGGTATTTTATACTGACTAATTATATAGAAAATAAATATAGAATAATATTTTAAAATCTATAAATGTAATGTGGTGCTAAAGTTTTCTAAGAATTGTTATTCTAATATAAGAGTATTTTCTTGAAAGTGGATGTATACTTTTTTCTAAGAATAAGTTATATAATAAAGTACAGTACTATAATTAAACTTAAGCTCGCAAAACCAAGCTTTTCATTCATGGAATGGTAGAATTTCAACTTCTAATAAAAAGGGAAGAAATAAAATATTTCAAGGCCTGTAAAGTTAGTAAATTAAACATAAGTTGTTCATTGATGATGTATTTCATTTCCTGTATATTTTAAAAAGAAATCGAAATTCTTAAGAAAACTAGCAAACTAAGTTTGTTTCTTTTCTTCACCCTGTGGAAGGGAAACAAGCAACTTTAATGAATGACAAGATTATTATTTTATAAAATAATAAACTTGCATGGTGTATAATTTTTTTGGTATTATTATTATTATTATTATTATTATGGCACAGTTGGCTAGTGCGCCACCTCTAGAATATAGACAGCCAATGTTCAAATCCTGGGCTGGTACAAATTTGTTAGCGAGTTGAGCCTAATAAATTCATTGCCTAATGGAAAACTGTTTAACTTGATATATTATGATATGTGATGTGTGATCAATATCAGTTGGCCATTTGATGCCTCGTGGAGCGAGTTGAATGTGCCTTGTATATAAAATGTGTATAATAAAAAAGTTGAAAATATTATTCCGATATTAGAAAAAAACAGTTTAAATTAATATTCCGAGGTTAGAAAACTTTAATCATTCAGGTCCATAAAACAATTTTTCAGTTTTGGTCTTGCCTAAAACTATAATACATAAAATGATGATTTGTATGTATCACTATATAGACATTTAACAAAAGTGTTTGGGGCAAAGATTACGTCTACATGGTCAAAGTCTGCTTAAATACAAACAAACAAACAAAACAAACAAACAATCTCCTAAATAACTACACTGTATTGACATTCAGAAAACATTACAAATATGCTGCATCTTTTAGTATATACTGTCATAAAACAAATATTATCACAGAGGTAAATAAGTTGTAGATAACTGAATGACCTCTTTCACTGGAACATTTCATTTGACAAAATATTCATACATACAAAATGAGGTATGTAAATATAAGGAGAGAAAAACATTTAGTTAAACAAGACATTGTTACAGTGGTAAAAACATGAAACAATGCATCACATATTGAATAATTATTATCATATCCAGTGTAAAAACTTACATGGAATACTCACAAAAGAAGGATAATTTCACAATTTTATGAAAAGAAATTATTATTTCACAAGTGATGTGAATGTGTCCAAATGTATAAAGAGACAAGATGTGTTAAAGTTTACTGTTTTCAGACACAATCATTATTCAGTACAACTGGAATGGGGGGGGGGGATCGCTTGCCCCCTTAGTCATCCCTCTATGGACTTTGTGATGTCATAAAACAAGTTGAGAACTCCTTGACGTTTTTCGTGAAAGTGAGTTCCTGACAGCTTTTACAAAAATGTAACTTCTACTGATGTCGTTTGACGACAAGTATATTTTTGCACATTCGTCTAAATATTGCATGAATTCGCCAACAGTATTCATCTGAAACATATTTCTATATGTCCGCATATCCACTAAGATACTGAAGAATTTTGAAAAATTGGAGCTGAACATTGGTTTATATAATTGGACCTTTTTCAAATTACAGTGAAAATATGATACTAAAACCAATATTGTTGTACATTTAATCCTCTGACATATGTTACTATTTAAATACAATGTTTATACAAAACTTTATAAAAACTTTAATATAACATTGTAGAAAACGTAATGTTATAATAACAGTTCAATCACCAGTGTGTGCAGCCAATATTGTTCCATCATAAATATCAAATGAAAATAACAACTCGTTTGATTTCACTACATTTAAACACAGCCTTATGCAAACTTGCCTCATCACAAATTTGAATCTTACATGTATGATAAACTCAACCTTTGTGTCAGGCTACATCAAAATAGTTAGAAATAATAAAACTTTGTTTTTAATTTTGATTTCTGAACATGATGCAACACTAAATGCATTTTATTTACAATAACATTACTTGAAATAAATAGTGATATTACTAACAACAGAGAAGAACATACAAACGACGCATTGATTCTACACAAAAGCTTCAAAATACGAAATACAAACCTTTCTAACAATGACTAATTAAAATATGAACAAAGTCATAAAACACACTTTAACCCCTTAACAGTGTTTGACAGATATCTGTCGCATGTCCAAGATGCGTTTTTTGCATTTGACAGATATAATAGTTTTTAGATGAATACTTTAAGGACCTGATTCGGCTGGTTAATGATAAGTAATGGCTTTCATATTAATGTATTTGACATTTACCTATGCAGGTGTTGCTATCTACTTTTAAACAAATTATGTGAAATTCTTGTATAATAGGTAAGGGAACTATAAGTTGAGACTATAAAAATGTTCTTTGCAAATTAATTAACACAAACTCGGAGCAGCCACCTTAAAAAATTAATACTGTTAAGGGGTTATTAAAAATTAATTTTTATAAATGAAAACAAAGAACAACAATATGCAAGAGCATATCACCTGATACATTTCTTGCCCTCATATGGTGATGTATTACCCTTATATGGTGATGCATTATGCTTATATGGTTACTAATCTGCAAATGCTATTTACTCATTAGTAATCTAAATATAATTGTTTCGTGTTTCTGTAAAGTAATTATAAGCTTCAGTCCAAAACACTAACGTGTTGATTCTAAATTATGTAATGAGACAAACAAGAAAAAAATAGAAAAAAAGACATATATTTGGGTAGCACTAGCCACCCCCAGTGGGGGCCAGGGGCAAAGCCACTGATATTATTTGTGTCTTTGGTGTCTTAGAAGTGCAAATTTACTACTTTTTGGCAGCATTTATACGTATATTGCAACTAACTAAGGTAAGAACAACTGTAAAGAACAGCACAATAAAAAATCATATGGACATTTTTTATTAATTTGGGTGTAAGAATTTTGGCACCCAATAGCGCTTTTTGCTTTGAAATATGTCCTGTATTAGCCCTGGATAAACTATCAAATATAAATAAAAGATTCAGGTTTTTAGACTTTTCTTAATATTTCCCTGTAATATATGTATTTGACAAAATAAATCTCCAATAAAAATTGAGACCAGTACAATGTGTAAATAAAACATTCTGAAAAGAACCTCAAATAATTAATCCAAATAATAATTAATCCATCAATAAATTAAAATCAATTTCATGAGTTAGTTAACCCTTTAATGCACTGTCCCCCGCGAAGTAATCAAATATTGGTCATTTCTTTGCTAATTGCTTTTTTGCCAGGGGGATAACTATTGGAAATATAATGTAAAATAAATTCCCCCTGGTTCTTCATAAAATTATAAAGATTTCCAATGGGATGTTTAATGTAACCAGGTTATGCTTATGCATTAAAGGGTTAAATCAAATTAAAAGTTAATTATGAAAAATTATTACAAACATTATGAATCACATTTTAAATATACTTTAAATAATTTTCATAGTGGGCATTTTATTATGCATTTTTATCTGATACAAAAACATGTAGAAATGTATAGGCTTGTTACATAGCTCTAGAGAGAAAAATGAACAGATCAAATACATTAACTTTGTTTCGTAGTGGCATTACATGAGTGCCTTAACAACCTACTATATATAAATTAGATATTTTATAATTGTATATAGCTATAGCAACAACAACTCAATTATTGTAAGATATTATTTTAAGTTTTAAGTTTTTTATTATATGGATAAATAAACATCAGAAAAGCATCACTTTATTTTAAATAATAAATTTGTTATTTTATTAAATATATTATGGTGATCTTATTAATTACTAATATTAAAATTATTAGAGATGGTATCCAAGCTGTGGCTATGATTTAGTAGATCGTTAGACATTTGCAATCAGCTATATAGTTCAGCTTTATTTATTACAGGTTCCACTTCATTTCGGCTAACTGTTGATACGAAATGGCTAAAATAGCATATCTAATAAATAACAATGTTATTTTAGCCAAAAATCATATGAAAGATATTTGAATTAAAATATTTATTTAGCCAAAAGATGTGGTAATTATTCCAATGTTATATTTGTTAAATTGCACATTATTTTGTTTTTAATTCCCAGAATAGTTTGTGTTGATCAAAAGCAAATACATTTGTTACACTTATTACTAATAACCAATTTTTATATTTCTCTACTTGTCAATGGGTATAAAATTTGTAATTTGATTATTACTTTCTGTGTGATCCTCAAGTTATCAAATCTATTGTGCAGTGCATAAATTCGTTATCGGAATTGTAGATACCTTTAATTTAGAAAGATCACGATATACTATTGTATAAAATGACCTGCTTTACGATACAAACACCATTCTTTTTTTTAAATAGGCCACATGGCGCATGTTATTTACTTGAAACTTTATATTATTATAAACATGACTTTCATGAACTATATTTTTATAAACATAAAAAATAAATAAATGCCGAATAACTCCTTTTATGAACCAGAAGTAAATAATAAAGGGAAAAGTGTTTACCTTTCGCAAAATTTGAATTTCTTTGTCTAGAATTTTTCCATTGGAGAATTGTATGGTTTTACTACAATTTTACAAAGGAATCATAAAACTACGTTGCCACGATTTTACATGATGTGAAGGAAAATTTCTTATGTTAAGAAATTGTTTTACCACGAATTTACATGACGTGAAGGAAGATTTAATTACGTTAAAAAACTGTTTTACCATTTTTTCTTGGAAGGAATGAAGATTTCTTACATTAAAACATAGTTTTACAGCAATTGAAGATTTCTTACGTTAAAATACTACTGTTTTACAGCAACTCGATATGCCTTTAGGCTAGATCTAGTTGCAGGGGCAGATATAGGGTACACCAGGGCTTGAAATTCACCAAGAAGACTCACAAGTCTAAATAGGCTCACACTGGAAGGGTTGCATGTATCCACCACAAGTTCCAGTGTAGAGAATTTATATTGGGTACTCAGGGCAGGTTCGAGTGTAGAGAATTTATATTGGGTACCCAGGGCATGGAACATCTTAGATAACCCACATATGAGTTTATAAATAATATAAAAAACATTGTTGTGCAGCCAAAAAAAAGTCACTCGTGATAGCTTTATTAAGCTAGAAAATCATAGTTGTGGCCATAAAATCTCATTCACGACAACTTCTTTTATCTAGATAAATGTAGTAACAGCCATAAAAAGTCACTCGTGACAGCTTTTGTAAGCTAGAAAACCATAGTAGCAGCCATAAAATCTTACTGACGATACTTACTTTAAGCAATAAAATTGTCAAAATTGTAGTGCCATAACTGTCACGAGTGCATCATGGATCTTGATGGACTCTCTTGTTACACGAACACAATGTCAAGCAACCTTTTCACAGTACTGTAGTTTAGTATTAAAAAAAAAATAGTTCACTCATTTGGTCAAAATTCCAGCTGGCATTGCATGTATATATATGCAAATATGCAAAAACCTCATGGAACGTTTTTTGCCATGTTATAGATAGTTTGTAATGCGAATGTGATTAAAGTCCTTCCACTCACATATGTTTCAACATATGTTGTAGGAAATAGTTTAAAGAGACGTTTAAAGTTGTTTCAAAATAAACACCCTCTGAATGATTCAAAATCAATAGATTTTCATCACGCTTATTTTACTATATTTTTTGTTTTATTAAATATACTAAAATGAGCATATGCTATGCAAAACTGATATCCACCAGTTGAAAAAATATCTGCGAAATATTTTTTAACAAATATTTTTTAATGCACAATACACACAAAAGATTTGTAATGGGCCCTTAAAATAACTTTACTCACTCTGAATTTCCTGATACATTAAAATGTGGAGCATAAACACTAAGATAATATTTTCAAGAAGTTCTTCATTTCAAAACAACAAGTATTGACCATGTTCCCAATAAATGGTTTTGTATTGTAGACAAAGGAGTAGAAATTAAAATACACAAACAGTTAGCCAAGATTTAGATAAATATTTTTTTTAACAAATTCCTTTTAATTCCCTTAACAAAATATTATAATCAGTCAGTAATTCAATCAGCTATATTTTAATTCCTACTTCAGCTATTTTTATCTGTTTCATTTGGATATCAATTTAGATAAGATATAATATTGTATTGGCTAAAATACAGTTCGGTTATATTTAATCAGCTAAGCAACGGTTATCATGGATAACAATGCAGCTATTATTTTTAGAACAGCCATTGTAAAAGTTAACCAAGTATAGCCGCAATTTGGACACCAGCTCTTATTGCATTTTTGAAATAACATTGTCATCGAAAATTCAGAGAATAAAGTGTTGTGCGATTTGGTTTCACAACTTTAAGTGTTTATGTAGTTTTAGCTAACACCACATAAAATGAGATTCAGGGAAGCAGGCTTTTTGATATAGGTATACCTATATGTATCTAAATTCTGATGCCCAAAAATGTTTTAATATGAACACAATCTTTTAACAACCTGTAAAATTAATATATAACATATCACAACTGGTATAATGACTTATACTAGATGAACCAGAATGCACGAAAAAATATTTATGCCCTGAGATTACAATAAAAATTCTCTCAAATGCAACCATGACATCAGCATATAAAAGATAAAGTGATTTTAAATTAGCAACTTTCATGGATTCTCTAAACACTGGTTACACCAGTTATGTGATGCTTGCTAAAAGCAATCAATAGTTTTGACAAGAATTCTAGTCACTTTTGAACTTTTTCAAGTTTTTCAAGAAGAATATTGATAAAAACAGTTATTTGGAGTAAAATAATTTAGTTCAGTTCACTCTAAAGTGATAGATCATTATTATTACAAACAGGTATATAAATTTAGAAATGATATTATATACTTTTTCTTTCCAGAAACGAATTGATTCGAATGGTTAAATTTAAATTTAAAAAATATAAAGTGCTCCTGAAAAGCTGTTTATTTTATCAAAAATGCACCTCAGAAACAAACAGCATCCATGACTATTTAAAAAGCAGAAAATGAGTGTAGCTTGCAGGGATTTACAGTATATAATCCGATTGTGTACTGGTATTTCACAATAATGGTAATTTGTTTAATCATTCATCCTGTAAAAAATGTTCCAAATCCAAACTTTCAAAGCCAGTTCAAGAATGTCATCTGATTCACTTATGCATTGCTTGTGACACACTATAAGGTCATACATAGTTAGCTGTTAGGTTCTGGTCATTCATATACTTGACAAGTTGCTATTAATTAATATTAATTCTTTCTCCCAAGGCAAATGGAACAAATTGGATACTGATTAACGAAGGGAAATGCAATGAAAATTACATTTGCAGCACTTATTTAGCACTAGGTATGAATGGAAAGGAGTTGAAAATGACATTATTGGCACTTACTTAGTGCTAGATACGAAGGAATATGCATTGAAAATTACATTTGTAGCACTTACTGGCTGGAAAAATCACAACAAAAGTGAACTCAAATGTTAAAAGAATGCAGTATGAGCCATTGAAATCAACTATTATATTGGATCATCTAACGTATATTCTAGGCAATCCAAAAGAGAATCACTTCAGTAGCAGGAGAGTGAGCTTGTAATGTAGTAAACAGGAAGGGTTTCCATTCCAGGTTTACACTAAGAATGGTCTTAACCATTATGTCTGCATAACATAGTCAAAATTTGTTTACTTTAGACAAAACAGCAGGTTAAAATGATGTGACTTTGAGTACATAAAAAAAGCGTGGTCTTCCCATTGCATATGGTCCTTCAGAAATGATGCGTGACCTATCACACTTGGGTCTAATTATTCTGGACCAAGATTGTATTGTATAATTGTAACAATATTGCATTAGTGTGTAATTTTAAATAATAAATAATAATTACCAATGAAACGTTTAAACACTTCCATGCTTTTGTTGTTAAACAAACCCTTCTGCTGTCATCTCCCATTTATTTTCTGTGCATTTATGTCGTTGGCCAGACCCTCCAGCAACACGGCACCAACTCTCTGTAATTAAGGCATTGATGGCAGATTTATTTGAATTGAACTGCAACCAAAATGAAAAACCACCATACATGCCTGGCACAGCAAACCATGATTTATCCGCATCAGCATGCCCTTCACAAAGGACAGAAATAACAGGCAAGATTAAATTGTGCTCGTTTACCAATGACTCACATCTGTGCAAGATAACCTCATGAAAGCGCTTTTCGATTTTATTTAGCCCTTTTATATCAACATCCAATTTATATTTCGGCTTAAATAAATTCCTATAGTCGGCAGGTAAATCTGCTTTGACATGATCAGCAGGTATTTTTCCTTCTGCATCTTTCAGTGACATCAAGAACTTTTTTTCAATCATTGCTTCTATGATTGCCTGTGGTGCACTGTGATAAGCAGCATGATGGAAAAATGTCCATCTTCGACTGGGAAATAACATATTCTCTGCTCCCTGAACATCATTTGATAAGTATTCGTCATAATCATTAAACTCATCAAGACATGCAAGCCAATCTTCTTCAGTTGAATGAGTATTTAATTTTGATACTCTTGGCAAAATGTTCTTCAAATTCTCTTCTAATTTGAAATATCCTTTCCACTCCGTTTTCATCTTGATTACTATGAAGACAAGGAAAGAGATGGTAAAATAAGACAAGCAAAATAACAACCAGTATATAGGTCATAGGTGAAAAATTGTCAAAAATTGGCAGCATAGTTTAAATGGCTATCTAAAGAATGCTATAAAACAGGCATATGGACCATTTATTAGAGCATTGCATTCTTGGTAATACTAATACTAAAACACTTCAACTAAAAATGTGTGCTGTGGAAACAAGAGTTTAGCAACACACATATGTAAACTAAGCATTCCAAGTTTGAATCCTACCACTGAGCATAGTTATAGAGGCTACAGTCTCTACTAGAATTTAGAGATTGTGTCACAGTTGCCTGGCAGAATCACACTAGAGTAATACAACTACTTATTACAAAAATAATTTCTAATTTATTGATTTTTACATGAGGCCAGGGCCTATTCTAGCCCCTAAGTGCATGCGTGTGACGAAGGCAAAAAGGCAAATTACGAAACTCCTTGATAAACTGAAATTGCAAGGTCCGAATTCCATGACGAGGGCACGTAACAGTAGGCAGCTCAAAGTGAAAAGCGAAAAAGATGGATAAAAAAGCACTAGTTTATCCAAAAGGGAGCAAATATATAAGGCAATAGGGCAGATTTTTCAATTTTTAGGGCACTGCAACTGTTTACCTTGGCATTATGATTTTGACCTTTTTAAGTCAAAATAATTTTTCCCTTTTTGGGGGAGCAGGGCATTGCGTGCGATTATCGCATGCAATTTTGGTTTAAAATAGACCCTGGAGATAATATGTAACACAGTACCTTCCTAAACTGAAATTAATGCTTAACTCCCCTCTAGATCAGGATAGAAAAGTAAGGTCAGAAGAAAGGAAAGAGAAAAGGGCACCTTTGTGGTCATGCTTTCTAAAAATAAGCCACAATTGTAATTGCTACTATTGGGAGCATGGTCCAGTAGTTATTACCAATGCCTGCCAATTGAATAGTCCAGATTCCATTCCAAGCCCACACTTCCAAAGTTCACTTAGCTTTCCTTTCTTTCAAGGTAAGTAAAATGAGTACCAGCTTAGTATGATGGGAAAGGAATGGCACCCTCCTCAACCATTAATGGTAGAAACAAGCAAAAAGGGAGCTTACAGCACTACTGAGAACCAAGTTATTTCCCGTGAAAGAGTAAATGATATAGCATTTACAGTAAATCTTTTTATTTACTAGTAAATAAAATTCATTTACTGTAAAT
>JANTOQ010406239.1:0-11876 GCA_027564595.1 Bythotiara depressa
TGCGCGCAGAGTGGAAATTGATAAAAATGTACGCACGGAAAATATCGCGCGGAAAAAGTCGCACGCACGGAAAAATCCACCTTAAGGAGGTGTCAGCATATAGAGGTTCTCCATATTTTCCCTTGATTTAAACCTTAGGGTTAAGGAAAAGGTATAATGTATTGCCTATAAGTGTCTCTTGTGATATTAGAATAAAAATACACCGGAAATATAACTTTATAGTTTTCATTTATTGAAAAAACAGTTTAATGTAACTTTAAGGTTATTCAAATTAATCTTTCCACTTGCTCCATAACATTTGCCAATGACAGGTTCAAATTTTGATCCCCCACTGAACTCTGCAAATGTTTTTTACATGGTCCAAAAGTAGTTTGAGCTGTGTGATGTCTAAATTCTTGCAACTTCCCAACCATAAGATTGATATAAAAGTTACTGGGAAGAATCAAGGAGGTTGAAAAAGACCTCCTTGGAAGAATTAACAGAGGGGTTGGATTTGGATTGGAAATCCGAACAGATTATATTTTCTTTGGGGATTCTAGAGCCATCACATGGATCAAAAAGTCGATCAATAAAATCATGGAATTCATGAATGCTAAAATCGAAGTGTTTAGCCGGAAGCTGTTTATATTATATACCTTGTTTAAATTAATATTTACCTATAAATATATTTCAATTTTTAATATCTGTCTAACTTTTTTCCTTCCTGATAGCTGTGTCCCCTCAAAGCAAAGTACATACAGGTAAATCAGGGTTGCCACAGAACTTTCACTTATTTTTCCCCTGAGTTTTCCCTGAGTTGTTCAAGTTTTTCCCTGAGTTCGAGAGACATTTTCCCCTGGGTTTTCCACATTTTTAAGCATAAACGTATTTATAAGCAAACTGCACTATGACAAATACAGAAATAAATGAACATTTTGTACATTACAAAAGCTTCTTCCTGTTATTACTAACATCTCTAAAAAGAAAGAAACTGTTAATTAGGCTACAAATAACTAGCATAAAATCTTTACACCTAAAAATATAAAAATTCACTGAGTTTTCGCTGAGTATGTAAAAACCATTCAGAAATTCCCTAATTTCCCCCTGAATTTTCCTTAAAAACAAGGTTTTTCCAGGTTGTGGCAACCCTGTAAATATACGGTCACCCAAACCTCAAAATTGATTAAAAAACAGGCATTGCATTATATTATAGAACTCTGCAAAAGAGAGAACATTACAGAACGTGTTTCTGTAAAGATATCTGCGGGTGTAAATTACTCTCAAAAGTTGTTTAAATAAGTACTTTGCTTTAAAGTTTACAGTCTACATGTCTATCTACAAATCTGGTATATATTTTAAACGAAAACGCAAGTTAAGTAAGTATAAATAATCAAGAATCTAAAGCATTTTTCATAAGCATTTAGGGTTTAGGCACATGATTTCTTGAAATGTTTTTACGAAACAAGACTAGTGGTAAGTGATAGCTGGAAGTTTGGAACGAGAAGTATTTCTTTTATCTCACTGTCAAGCAATTTTCGTATAACATTTATATAAAATTTGTATTACATTTTGTATTTTGTTATAAACTACCTATTGGAGACCATCACAATTTTATGAAGAACCGGGGGCAGATATTAAAGGGTTTAGATGGACTAAAAAAGTTTTACATAAAGATATATTATATATAAAACTGTATAATAAACTATAAATCGATATAAAACTATAACGCTGGACAAAAATGGCCATTTGTGCGGTTTAAATCCATTATTCTTCTAGTTCAGAAAAGGAGAACGGGTTATATGTCAATGAGAAACCAGGTAGATCGCACATATCATATCCTTTCTTAACAAGCCTCCGAAAGTGTCCTTACTCCACCAAATGGCCCAATTCTGAGGCAAGCGAGGTACCCATTTATCCATCCATACCTGAGTATTAAGTCTAAACTATCGTACTCGCATCACGTGTGGAAAATTGTTTTGGTAAATCTGGCAACCTTTGTATATATATTTTGACCAGTGTTGTAGGAACGAGTGGAGGGAAATTGTGCTGAAAATACATAAGATCATTTACAACGCAGAAGTTTATAAATTAACTTAACCCTCTAATCCACAAGCATACCTCCAACTATATAATAAACTTCCCGTTGGAAACCTTCATAATTTTATGAGGAATCAGCTTTTACCAAATTTATTTTACATTATATTTCCAATAATTACCCCCTGGATTTGATTCTTTTCCGGGGATGCTATGCATTAAAAAGTTAGGTGTTATAAACTGCTGGTAAGAAGTGAATTGATGGATGTAGCATTAGTAGTGTCCACTTCTTAAAGGAGAGCAAAACTGTGTTTAGAAGTTTGTTTTAAAGAGAGCATGTGATTTATTGTAACTACTACTACAAAATTAGACTAACGCTAACCGTGATCGATGAAAGATAGAGCATAATTGTTTTTATTACGTAAATAAACTATGTTCACGTGTTCTTCATTCCTTCTTCAGTTTTTCGCTTTTTCTATGTACAGCAAGGGATGCTAATTTTTCGTCTCGCCACATTCTACGAGCATCCAATTCTTCCACAGGCGTCCTTTTACACATGGCTTCGTGTATGACATGCGCTGTCGGACCGCTGATCGATCTCGTGTTCAATTGCTCCTTGCAAACACTCTCGATGCTGGTAGCATATCTTTCACAGTAATCTTTCACACCTGCATATGGAGAATCAATGAAAGGTACATACTTTAGTAGGAATGGAAGCTATTAACACTACATTCAGTCAAACGTGGATAAAAAAGAAAAGAAAAAGTCTCCTTCAGACAAGTGCTATTTATAAAATATTATACGCTTCTGACTATATTTAATAAAACCAACTGTAGAAACAACCAAGAGCGGTCACGCTGATGCAAAACTGTTTCGTCAAATGTTTAATCAAAATGCACATTTTGCACGAGCATGCTACAACTTATCAAACGACTTTGTTTCATCCTATGTTGTATTCGTTTGATAAGCGCACATAGAGCACTGGAAACTTGCCACGGGAAATGCAGAATATGACAATCTATGCTAATCTTTTGAACTCGTACAGAATCTTCTTTGGTTTCAAAAGTACTCTTCATTTATGTGGTCTACTAATTATCTTTAAATAAGATCACAGGGGCAGCAAGCAACATTACCAGCGTAAATACTTATTGGTTCATGGCTTGCCATCTATTCTTTAGGGACTCTTTATATGGATACCGCTATATCGGCTAGACGACATAACTCTCCTTAACATTTCCACTCATTTATATAGAACCGATGCAAGTTTCATTTCGTTTCGGTACCTGCTTACATGGCGAAGAATACAATAAGAAATAATATGTCAGAATAACAACAGCAAATGTCAGGTGTGATTCGGACCTATTCGACCAGGGGAAAGGGATCTGTTGCCTCCCTGGTAGCCCGAGATGTTGTTGAAGGCACTCTATTTAGTAGGTTCAACCGGATCTAGAGTCAGGCCATGTAAGTGTGAATCCGTGACTATGGTCTCTTGGTCTCTAATAAATACTTTTCTATGATTCGTTGCCTGGAGGATTTGGGTTTGAAATGGAGAGTGAATTAGGGTCCTTATGTTTAATATTATGGTGGGTTGTAGAGATAACCACCTTCTTTGACTTTTCAGTTTGAATACCATTTCCTTTATGCGCTTTGTGTGGAGGTGTGGAATACTGTACTGGAGAGTGTGGTGTGTTTCAGTGAAAGGGGCTCATTCCAAAGTGCGGCTAGAGTTCCCTGATGATATCAAACTTACAACTGCATCGATAACCTGATATTTCCTGAAGCATGGAAAATTGCTCGTGTTACACCCGTACCGAAAGTAGATTCACCAACTAGCGAAAATGACTATCGTCCGATCTCAATTTTACCTGTTCTTTCTAAAGTATATGAAAGATTAGTCATGAAACAACTCTGTGCATACATAGAACCATAGAACGGTATAATATTTATTCCGCAACGCAATTCGGCTTTAGGCGCAATCATTCAACAACCAACATATTGATAAAACTGAGAAATGACATCTATAAAGCTATGAAAAGAGGTGTAATCACCCTTTCTGTTTTCGCTGACTTTTCTAAAGCTTTCGACACCGTGGATTACGAAGTGCTAATACGCAAACTACACACGCTTAATATGTCAAACGAATTTCTTCAATGGACATTGAGTTATTTATGTAATCGCCGTCAGTACGTTCAGACTGATGAAACCACATCAAGTATAGTTGATATAACGTTTGGCGTTCCCCAAGGGTCAATACTTGGGCCGGTACTTTTCAACTTGTATGTTTCTGATATGAAAAATCAATCGTATGCCGAATGTTTACAATATGCGGACGACACTAGTTTATATAAACATACTACAATCAACAAACTTGACGAATGCGTGTCAGCGATTGAGCATGCTACAAAAAATATTTTTATCTGGTCAAAACAAAATAACCTCGTATTCAATCCATCAAAAACTACTTTTCTGCTTTTCTGCAGTAAACAGTTAGCCACAAGAAACAAACAGCGTCTAAGTGAAACCAACCAACTAAAAATTGATGAAACAACTAACATCGATAGAAAAGACGAAGGGAAGATACTTGGGGTATATTTTAATGAGTGGCTAAATTGGGATCGTCATATTGCTGAAACCGTAAAATCGTGTTACGCAACACTATCTGTGCTAAAGAAGATAAGACGATTCTCTCCGTTCCTATTACGAAAACAGCTATGTGAATGCTTAGTCCTCTCAAAAATTGCCTACTGTAATACTGTATACGACCCGTTAACATGTTCCCAACAACAACGTTTGCAGAAAGTCCAGAATTGCTGTGCTGCTTTTGTTTTTGGTAAATACTGCAAGATTAACGACGTTATCAAATTGGGTTGGCTTCCAATAAAAGAACATGTTGAATTCAACATTGCCAAACTGTGTTTTAAAAGTCTCCACAAAGAAAACTGTCCGGAATACGTAAAGCTCAAAACGATGTTACCAAAGAAACATGCTCGAAAATGTACCGATACTGCATGGATGGTGGCACACGATAATGTTATTAATTCGTGCTGCAACAATATTTAACAACGTACCAAAAGAGACCAAATGCATTACGGATGAAAATATATTTATAAATAGAGTTAAAAAGTATTTGTTTGATGTTTTTCCTTTTCTTTATTTTTTGTCATAATCCAGCTTATGCTCTACTTGTTTTAGTCATGTCCATTCTTGCAACCGTACTAGTGTCTATACTGAAGATGTTTATTATTTCTATTAATATAATCCTATGTACGTATTTTCTTTTAACTTTTTAATATGTATAATATATAATTCTTCACGCATGTGTATATGCCATTTTTGGCAATAGATGAAAATGTAATACAATTTTAACTATATTTTATTGAATTTATTATTATGAAGCACGAAGAACCATGTTAATGAGGCAGAATACACGTTTTACTTACTTACTTACTTACTTTTTACTTTCCAGAACATACATTAGGAACAATTATACGTCAAATATAAAGAAAACCAAAAAGTGTTTCTCTTTCATCACAAGACGACTTATAACCAAACACATCACGACTTATAACCAATCACATCACGACTCATAATCATTGGTTGCACTGGGCTTCTTGTTAATGTTTAAAAATAAATTTTGAGTAACAAACGGTCAAAAGGAGCCAATGCAGGTGTTCTAGGAAACAGGTATTGTTCTAAAGGTGTTGCAGTACCGTTAAATAGAGCTGTTTCAGTGAAATGATTAACTTTTCCTCGTGGCAAAATGAGCTGTTCTGAGAGAGGTATTTTATCTGACTCCCTGGTAAAATAGGTATTCTAAGAGAAACAACTCTGTTTCCTCGGAAATAGAAGTGTTCTAAGTAAACTTAAACTATTTCTGGATTTGTTCCAAAAACACACTTGGTGGCAGATAAAACACCAATTTTCTTAGAATGATTAGTTTTCCTACATATGAGAAATATCATGTCATAAATGGATGAGATGGGCTTCTCTGGAAAATTGAGTAAAAGTTTCCTTTCTTTTCAAACATGATTCAATCTGATTTCAAATTGGTGGTTAGACTTGAAGCACACAATAAAAATATCATTACTTATCCTTGTTAATTCAATAGATCATGGACAGTAAGTACCAACCAATCAACATTTTAAAAAAATAAGAGGAAATTTTGCTTGAAAAATAAGAAAAATATTTTGATAAACATTTAGGATACAGGAAAGACAAAGAATACAAAAATGTACCAGTACAGGTTCAGCTTGATGAAACGATGTTATTTTTTATAGTAATGATGTGTTGAAGATTTTGTCTTTTGTCTAGCATCAGCACACATTCCAAAATGCAAAACTCAGGAAGAATGATTGAAAAGAAAGTATAACCTGTGGAGCTGTGGTACAGTGGTGAGCGAATTGAACTTGCAATACAAGGGTTGCGGGTTCGACTCCCATTCACACCACAGTGCAAAGGATGACCTCTTCGCAAGAACCATAGGACACATATGTTTATATGTTTGTGTGCTCCACAAGTGATGCCTAATGCGATATGCGAATGTACTTCTGTGGTGCAGTGTTGTACAATGTGCGTGGTTGTAAAGCTCTCTGAGCTGAAAGCTTAGAAGAAAAAAAGAAGAAGAAAAAGAGGTAATTTTTAGGCTATTACAGTACTTAAGAATATGGAAGTGGTTGGGAGATTTAGGTACTTTGAACAAATTTTAGGATATTCTGGCTTTTTTAGGTGCAGCAATCGTAGAGCAGTTTATTGGACCCTGCATATGTTAATAAATATGATATTTTCCACATGTATTCTAATGTAAAAAAAAATGAACAGATTTTCTAAAACGGTAAATACGATTTCAAGTTATGATTATCATCAAGATTTCTCTGTCACCATTACAAGGAGCACCAATAATATTAAAACAAGTTAGAAAACATAATACTTACCTTTTGGAGCATTCAAATGTATAGTCTCAAATGGTCCAATCAAAGAATATCTGAGGCCCAGGCCCTGTGTTATTGTTGTATCGATATCTTCTGGAGAGCTTATCCCATCCTATAAATATCAACATTTAATCATTAAATGAAACAAATAAAACAGAAGTAATAAAAATAATCAAGCAGTAAAAATTTGGGGTATCTTTTGAATGATAGATACACGTACAAAAATAAAAAAATAAAAAGTCAAATAAATAAATTTTTTATTAACATAATTGTTTCATGTCTACAAGTGCTTCTGACTTGTTTAAAAATAAGCAACACATTAAATTAAGTTAAACCATTTCTAAAGTATTTGAATAAACCATTATATTACCAACAATGAAATAGTAACCTTAAAAATAAATTTACATTAAAATCCTATTCGTGTAAAAGTACATTATTATTTTTTGGGGGAGGTGCATATCCTTCATTATTATTATTATCAGCTCAATGGCGCAATTGGCTAGCAGGCCACCTCTAGAATACATTAATCTCGAGAGTCATCCTGGGTAGGTACAAATTTGTTAGCAGGTTGAATCTAACCAATATGAGTCAGCCATTGATGCCCCATGGAGCGAGTTGGATGTGTTATGTATGTAAAATGTGTATAATAAAAAATTGATAATAAATTGAAGTTAAAACAAAATTATTAATTATTCAGGATATTGCTAAGTATATGATTCGTTGTTTCTGTTTGGAAATATTGTGGTTATAATGTGGTTTTAGGTCCTATTTGTCCCTTTCCCTTTATGTCTCCAGAAAACAAAATGTAAGTAGATGGAACACCTGTTACAATGTTTGAAATTGCAGTTGGACAACGGACATTTAGACAATGTCTGCTTCATTATTTTATTTTCTATTTAAGGATCATCACAGATACTACTGTGAGAGAAAATATATGCTCTATTTTAATGTTATTTAAGTAATTCTGTATATAACACAAGAACATATGTTACTTACTCTAATATTATTTATTTATTTACATTTACTCATGAAAATACACCAGGAGATATATTTGGTGATCAAGAACTAATCAATGGAGATAAGTTAAGGAAAAGAATTCTCTATAAGGAAGTTTAACATGGAAAAGTATAAGAATAGTTTGAGCTTTCATTTTGAATATTTCAGTCTCACATAAATTGTTCCCATGCTTAAACCATATACATTTTTCTCCGTAAAACGTATTATATGTCTACACTAAGAACATGAGCAGCATTAATCCATGAGCACATAAAACTATGCCATAGACATACTTGTCCTGTGGTATGCTGCAAGTTATACTGTAGATGGTAAAAACCTTATTTACCTCAACTAGTCTCCAAGCTTCCATTAACAATGCATACTGTAGTCGATTTAATATGAAGCCATTAACTTCTTTTCTAACCAACACAGGAGCTTGACCAATATCTTTCATTATTTCCAATGTCCGGTCAATAACTGCCTATAAAACAAAATCCAATATTGTTATACATGTTCAACTTTTAGCATACAACATTTTATCGCACTGAAATGTCCCGTTTAGCAGAAAAATGAAATGTTCTCTTGAAGAATAAAATAACCTTTATCAGGAGCTTATAAATACTGGAAGAATGAAATAACCTTTATCAGGAGCTTATAAATACTTGAAACATGAAATAACCTTTATATGTATATATCGACAGCGAGTTACTAGCTCATTAAAATATGTATGTGCACATTGAAACTTAAGATAAGTTACTTTAACAAATAATTATATAGGAAAAAGTAAAATCAATGAATCAAGAATCTTTATTATCTTTTAACAATACATGTTTCTCTGTATTATTAAACTGCTACTTCTGCAGTATCATCTTAAGTTCATTTTATTCAATCTGACAGACAATTGTTATTGATTTTGCTGCTACTACACATATTAGTCATTACATACACATATTAGTTATTACATATACTGTATAATATCATTAATTTAAATATTTTTTAATTGCAGTGTATAGTAGTAACAAATGACATTACATATCAAGAAATGGATAACTTTTACCTGATCAGTATCAGCTGATGGAACTACTTCAACCAGTGGAACAAGATATGGAGGATTTACCTAAATTAATGCAGTAATACAAACCAAACTGACAATCTTGACAATACAAAGATAATTTGTTGATTTCCTTATATTTCACAACACTGAGAAAACAATATCTAACTTCCCATTACCAGTGACATATCCTGAGATTTTTTGGGCATACCAGTTTTGAACATCTGGCTTCATTTGGATGCAACAAAACAGAATAAGTTACCTTTAACCCTATGTGAAACTTTATTTGAAAGTCCAGGTAAAAGCTTATCTTTTTCTGATATTACCATTGAGTGAGGATGTAATTAGTATTATAAAAATGAGATTGAAAACCAAACTTTGGTCAATAATTTGGGCTCCCATACCTGTATACCAGTACCAAAATTGTCCTGGATATGTCACTGAATACCCTTAAAAACTATCTGGTAGCTACCTCTAGTGCAACAGCTGTTACAATCACATAGAATCAATTTTCACTCACAGAAGATTTTTCAATGTTTGTTGTTGGTTAGAATAATGGTATTCTTGGAAACAATTTTCAGTGGGTGGAAATATGGCTATTTCTATAAATGTCACTTCCTGTTCCGTGGGACGTTGACCAAGAAAAACACTTTCTAACATAAGGTGTAACTTATCCCTCTAGAACAATTCAGGTCACACACAATTTTAGTGTTTATGCTATTCTCAATTGAAGGGTAAAATTAATTGTTGAGATTCAGTTTGTTTAACTACAATTTGGATTTTATCTATGTGGCCACAAGGCAAGACAACAACAAGTAATTTTAAAGCAAATGTAAACAAAGGTAACAAACTGGTTGTTAAATGCTGTTAAAATATTATATAAAGATAGCTTTTTTCAAATATACAGTACAAAAAACAAACAGCAATGATTATATGTTATTTTTATTGTTATATTTTATTGTTATTGTTATGTTATTTTTTAATATTTTCTTTCATGCTCGATATCACATTCTTATTTATATTTGAGTATTATTTGTGCACCTGTCACTATAATAATCACTTCTTCACAATGTAACTTGAGAAATGGAAGCAATAATTATAATATTGTAAAACTGCTACTGATTATATTTACGCAATTTTATTGAATATTATACACTACCTTTCAACAAGTATGTTTACAACAATGGAAGTAAATTCAGGCCTTTCCTTGAATAACTAAGCATGTGTGCTGTAAATTATACATACAAAACTGCCCTGGCTGTGCTATGGTGTGTGCTTTTCAAACAGTTTAATGTTTAAAAAAATTCTCTTTTAAGTGTGCTATCAGTTACACATGCAAATCATTTTGCATGTGAAAAGGCCTGTAAATTATTTCTTAAAAATCTTGATTTACTGAGAAATAATGAAAATAGCATAACTTGTGTACTGTAATGTACATTTTGGTCAATGATGTAGTTGAGCACGGGATGGGCAAATGTACAACATACAAGATATACAAAATTGTTAAATTTAGAGCATAATACTTACTGGATGAGCAACAATACACCTGCTTTTATGTTTCAGGTCTTTTGTAAACAATGAAGGATAAAGACATGATGAAGAACTTCCAAGTATGATCGTATCTGATGCTAACTTATCAAATTCTTTAAATACATTCTGTTTCAGTTGCAGATTCTCTGGTACTGACTCCTAAAATAAAGCAGCTTTATAAAACATGTGTCTACTAAGAAAACCAGTGGTCATCATTGTATGCAGATAGCATCAGTACACAGAACCAAATTTTAACATGAACAACTTTCAATTGACCATGCCTGCCTTTTTTCCACAAAGGCTTGGTAACAACTGACGGAGATAATAGTTGACTAAGATATAAAATGGGTCTACAACTTGGATCTTTATGACATCTAAAAGTTGGATCTTTTATAGTTGTTGCCAAATATTACAGTAATAGCTTTTTAATTTTTAATCAAACATTAATCTTAACATTATTGATTCAGACTTCAAATTCATTTGTGTAAAATGAAATGAAAACCAAAACTACATGCATTCTTTTGGATGATCCAAACAACCCTCCATTAGCAAGTAGTTTATTTATATTTATAACCTAATAAAGCACTGAAAATTAGTTAATTCATCAAAATGAATTATTTACCTGTTATTAGATAAAGGACGGGCAACATCTCACATTTGTTTAGAAAACTATTTTACCTCCTCATCTTTTGTCTCCTTTTCAAAGAAAGAATATTAAAAATCTATTTCATGACCAGTATTGTTCTTATTTTTGATTTTTTTTTTTAAGTTTGCATTTTGTAAACAAATGGTGTCACAGTGAATTCATCTATAACAAATATACAAAATATTCTGGCAAGAATAAAATACACTACATAAGGTGTTGCAAGGATAATTTCAATACCAATGCTGCAGAAATAACTCTTAATACCATCTGTGAAGAAGAGTCATTTTAATGAAACACACACATGTGAGAACAGTAACTCTCTTCCACTAAATGCCTATATATATGTTAAGACAAATGAATGGAAAAATTACCAACTTGTAAATAGATGGCATCTTTGATAGCTTCTGACAGGTCATTTGTGGTGGAAACCAGTTTAATAGCATCTGTACTTGACTTGATAGCTCCAGTGAGAAGACCTTTTTGTTCAAACTCATTAAGCAATGCTTTTATGCCTTCAACAGATGTGATGAGTTGTTTTGGATCTGCATCGTATAAGCACACAGAATAACCAGCCTTGCAAAAGAGCTACACACAACAAAGAAGTAAACATAAAATCATTCAAAGGTCACAAGTTTTTTGTTTGAAGATATATTTATATGCTTTAACCCTATTCGGCCTGGGGGGGGGGGGGCACAATGTGCCCCCTCCCTCT
>JANTOQ010406350.1:0-11876 GCA_027564595.1 Bythotiara depressa
CTGGCAAGTAGAGCTGTTCTAGAGAAATGACGAATTTGACTTTCCTGGCAGAATGAGCTTTTCTAAAGACCAGACTTTACTTTCCTGGCAAAACGAGCTGTTCTAGAGACCAGTTTTACCTTTCCTGTCAAAATGATTACCTCCTTCCTGGGAAGAAGTGTTGTTCTTAGAGAAACATGAGTGTTTCTGGGGGAAAAGAGGTGTTTTAAGAAAATCTCATTTTTTCTCTTCACTTGATTCAAGAACGTAGTTCCTGGCAGTTACGGACACCTATTTTCTTAGAACAGCTCTGCTGGTTGCATCTGGTATGTGTGTTTTGTGTATGTGAGTTGAAGAGACAATTAAATATGGGTTTCAGGGAATATAAAACCATCGTAAGTACTTATTTAAACCACCCTTGTTTAAACAATTGATTGGTTTTGAGCGGCGATATCGAACAAGTTTTATTTTTTAACACAAATGCTATGGTAATTAAAAACAGCACTAACAACTGACATTAGAAAAGCCACGTTTTTTCCTGCGATGTTGATATAACACTATTTTGTATTAATTTGAAGAATAATTCAGCATAATTTAGTTTCGCCCCGGGGCGAGTGATTCATGTGAACCAAAACCTTTTCGGCCCAGGGCGAAATCTCACCGGCCATGTGAACGTAGCCTTAGATGGGTATATTTAATTTCAAAATCTCAGAAAAACAATAACATATATAATTCATATATATTAATATAATTATATCACTCTCTATTTATAGAAGTTGCAAAACCTCTGGAGGTAAACAAAAGAGAAAAGTGAAAATATGATTTTTAAGTCAATTTTTACGTTGAAAAATATATTTTGATACTTGAATGTAGAAAATAGTTAATTAATGTTAATTAAACAAATTAACAAAACAAAAAAGTTTTTTTAGAAGAAAGTAAAGAAATAAAGTAATTACCTCCCATTTTCTAATAACGATGAAGACTTGTGCACACATGTCATTTCTGAGAGCGTGAAATGGTGTATTAGGAAATGCATGTTTTTTTGGGTAAATTACCCTCTTTTTGAATATATTATAATAGGTCTCATTTCATTTGGAAATATAAGGGGTAATTTATTGTAAATTTCCCCCATAAACATGTAATTTCTAATACTAATCAAACAAAAAAATTGATATGGTCATACACGCCAGTGTGTTTTTGTCAGAAACCACAAAATTAACTAGAGTCAAAACTTCATACAAATCCCAGAAAGGATAAGAAATGGAAGGAAGCAAATCACTGCTTCTTGACAAACCGTGGTAAAACTAGATCACGGCACTGCTTGAAAAACCGTGGTGAACCACATTACTGCTTGAACAACAGTGGTGCACCGGTAAGTAGGCGTGAGTTCCAAGCAACCTAAAATAAGGGTAAAATAAAATCTAAGATCACGATACTTGACCTTCTAGTTGGGTTTAGTGCGGATGTTAGCGGTATTTTCCATAGATGGTAAAGGCCAAAATATTTATACTTTGAGGGTAAAACTTGCAAATAACGTTTATGTGTATTTTCTGTAAACTTGGTCTTTTCAATGGCTATATCATTATTGTTGTTGACAGTAACATTTTCGCCTTAAAATTTCAGGGAATTTGCGATGGTGCCGCAGCATTAGTGCTTGCGTCGGAAGAGGCTTAGTGCGACGCATAATCTGAAACCAATGGCAAATATCATATCATATGGTACAGTAGGAGTGGATTCAAGCATCATGGGTATTGGACCGTGTCCAGCTATTCAAATCGCACTGAGGAATTCCGGGAAATCTCTCACTGATATGGCTCTTATTGAAGTAAGTAAAATATAAACTGTATTTACTTTATCATGGTATTTAGGGTTGGTGTGGGAGTATTGTTTGAAATCTCGTTTTCCTGCAGACAAAATGCGGCTCTTTTGATATTTGTTTTCTCAAATAGACGAGAAGATTGAATTCAATCTTTTACGTCAATAATTATATTTAAATAAATCAAATAAAGCAAGAAACTAGTTACCCATTCATTCATCAGGATACACGAAAAAGACAAATTTTCCATTTGAGATAATATATCCATAGCCTCATTCTCGTGCAAAACATTTTATCTACAAATTCTCCAGATAAATGAAACACTTAAGAAATACAACTCTTTCTCCAGAAATTTAAATTTGTAACAAAACTAACTATACAAGTACAAAAAGGAATGCTAATATACAACCAGATCTGGTAGTGAATTGTGGCTTAAAGTAAGTCAGCATCACCTTGACTGTCTTAAGTTATGCATCACTAATAAATCTTTTCCGAATTTACGTCACAAATGCCGTCACTTCATTCCCCCTATAGTTTCTTGATAAGCAGATTGCATTGGAATTGTTGGTTAGTGTATCTATCTTGAAAATTTTACAATTAAGATTTTGTATGGAAACGAGGCGAGAAACCCTTTAGTGCCTAACTCCTGCTGATATTAAACTTCTATAATTTTATGCAGAACCAGGGGTCTAACAGATTTTAGCAAATTTATTTTACGTTATATTTCCAATAACTAACCACCTGGAAAAAGCAAAATAACAATGAAATGACCAGTGGTTTGATTCCTTTCTGGGGACACTATGCAGTAAAGGGTTAAAATTGAAAGCTATTATGAATCGAACAAGATTATGTAACAAATTTCTTCAAGATAAGTCTGCTACATGTGTATCACATGTTGTGGATCCATAGTGTAGTGGTTAACGCTCTCGCCTTTGAGGTTAGCTACCCGGGTTTGATTCCCGTGTGGAGCAAAAATGTTTATCTTGTATAGAGATTTACGGATGAGACCTTGGGCAACGTTTCCACGTGGAGGGACCTACTGTCCTTGCAGGGCCATGCCCATTATATGTTATATGTTGTGTGCGCCGCTAGTCTGACAATATACATTGATTGTCCTCGTAAGCTAGTGGTGCATTGTTGTGTATGTGAGTGTCTGTAAGGTGTTAATACCTAACTTGAATAGGAAAAAAATCCTGTTCGTAATGCTAAAAAAGATTATTACAATAGACTAGATCATAATAAAAATCACTGATAATAAATTCTGGAAGACAGTCAAACCCATTTTCTCTAACAAAGGCATAAATCATGAGAAAATCACATTAGTTGAAAATAATAGCATCATATCAAATAATGAAGAGACTTCAGAAATTCTAAATAATTTATTTTCAGATGTTATAGCAAACTTAAATATAACTTTATATCATGATCCAACAACAAATATTGATAATATTAAGGACCATGTACTTAAAGCAGTAGAAATATATAAAAATCACCCTAGTATAAAATCAATTGACCAGAATGATAAACATTCTGATTATTATTTTTGTTTTCAAAACGTTGCAAAAATCTGAATTTGAAAAGGAACTAACAAATCAAGATTGCTCTAAAATTTCACAAAGCACAAATGTACCAACTAAAGTTATAAAGAAAAATATAGATATTTTTTCAGATATTCTGCATATGGGATTTAATAAATCATTGAAATTATGTAAATATCCCTCTCAATTTAAATTGGCTAACTTATCGCCTGTCTTCAAAAAAGGCAATCGAACTGATAAATCAAACTAATAAGTAGATTGGCAAACTTATCAAAGGTTTTTGAAAGATGTATATATAAACAGTTATATAATTTCTTTAACTGTATATTTTCTCCATATTAATGTGAATTTTAAAAAGGATTTAATGCACTGTACTGCCTTTTATCCCTTCTTGAAAAATGGCGCCAATGCTTAGACCAAGGTTTATCGTCATAAGACTTAGATTTAATTATCTAGACTTAGATTTAATTATCTAACAAACAGAAAACAAGGGACAAAACTGGGTGATAAAGACAGCTCGTGGAGAGAACTTCTTTTTGAGGTACACCAAGGATCAATTTTAGGTCTTTTGCTTTTCAACGTCTATATTTGTGATTTATTTCTATCTATGAATAATTTTGGCATTGCTAGTTATGCTGATGATAACACACCATATGTAAGTGGAGGGTGAAAAACTCCATATGTGCAACAACTTAGTGATTGGATGTCAATAAATTGTGAAAATAAAATAAATTTTGACAATTAAAATACCTGTTGCACGGTTTTCCAGTCCTATTCTATCCATCAATAGACCATGGCCGATTGATCAATCGGTGTAAAGAAAAACTATCCACAAAGTATTACGTTGACAAATACTTTGGAACGTTTAAGCTTGGGAATAATAATAATTATACTTGCATTGTTGTTATAAAAACTTTCAGCATTGATATAATTTTGACGTAGAAATCTATCCAAGTTTTTGAAAGTAAAAAGATATAATTTTTGAAGTAGAAATCTATCCAAGTTTTTAAAAGTAAAAACTAGATGTCATGTTATTGGTATTTGAAATATCGTACATATGTTATGGTCCGCCAAGGGACTAAGTGATTAACTGAGATACATTCAAGAAATATTTATTAACAACTCTTGAGGGACATACCACGGACATACCCTTATGTTACGAAACTTCAGTCAATGTACCAATTGAACTTATTATCTGTAAAAACCTACTGTCTTAGGAACCCAGAACAATGCTGTTAATAAACACAATATGAATTTATTGATAGACCTAAATCTAGTTCATAATTGGGTGTAACTCTTCCTCCACCCCGTATAGTAAGTGGTAGAATGTATAAACAGCAAAATAAAACTTCAACATATAAGATATATATTTATGTAGTAATATTTTGCTATGTCATAAGATAGCAACATGCTTTCATAAAATAACAACATATACGATGTAGTTATACAATGTAATAATATGCAATAACCGTTCATTAATACTACACTAGTAATGCTCTTGAAGGAACTGTTTAAAAAAAGTAAAACGTTTCATAATTTATTTTGTATTTCACGGTTCAATGGGGAATTAAACGTTCATCAGTGCACACTTTTGTAGTGTTTCAATAAGTTATTGTTTAAAAGAAAAACCAAGAAAGTTGTAAAAATGTCTTTACAGCGAAAGAGTCTTCCTACATGACATTATTCACAGATGTATCATTTCAAAGGTTGAATCACCGCAATTTTAACAACAAGATTTAATATAAATGTAAAAAAATATGCGTTTTGAGATCACCCGAAGTACTACCGGCGCCTTGTCAGTGACAGTTATCAATGACTAGGCTTTCACCCCAGCATTAGGGACTTACAATCTCGCAGCGTAAGCAGACGGTAAAACTTGATCATCCTATACTTATTACCGGCACTTCTACAGAGAAGGACATCATCTACAAATATCAGTTAACTTCTCTGATGATAGCTCTACCTCAACTTTTGGATGTCAAGACCGTGTGCAGAAGGCGACATTTTGTTGCGGTGTTCCTATGTCATATTTTATATTTTTCGAGATAAACTTTCGTGACCAGAATTTCGCAAATATATTGTTTTAGGTTAGTATATTTTGGCAAAATCAGGGCATTGCGAAAAACTTGTGCTATAAACATTTTACAATAATAATAACTATATCCAGCAATAAAGCAAATTTACAAATCATTGTCTTTATATCGTCGTGTATTTGTTTTTTCGTTCTATACTTTTATACAGTTTCTTAATATTTAAGAAAGGTTTTAATGTTGCTTCATCCTGGATAACAATACAAATTATTTCGAGCGAATGAAGACATTGCGACGTCACGCACTGATGTATTGTTTCCATTATTGTTATTGCACTCTTTTTCAAAGTTTCCTTTCTACCAAAAATCCCACAACTAATTGCTGGCAATGATATGGAAATGCAATTTAACGAATCCGCTTCTAAAACTTACGTTCTTACGGCCTGGCTTAAGTATACTGTTTCCAGAGTAACTTTTCCCTATCTGGGTCCTAAATATGTGGTGATAAACATATACAATTACATCATTTAAGAAGAACTGGGCTTTCCAGTTGCTTATATATATTAGTTATCTTGCTCTTTCGCGAGGACTGTGGGTAAGATATAATTTATAAATCATTAGCATACCTACTGCATGTAACAAATGATAACAATGCAGATCCCCGGAAGAAGAAGTTGCCACTTTGCCTACATTAACTGGGCCATTCTGGCTTATGTACTTTCTACTGTACATTTGAATATCAGGTCCACCTTTTAGAGAAATAGCTTTTGCAACCTGATTGAACGAAAAAATGGTAAAATAGTGTAATTAGTTTATATTTCATGTGTATCACAAATAAAAACAATTAGGACAAAGACATTGTTAGAATATCATTATCTACATGCAACAGAATGCAACAATAATTAATCACCATACACACCCCTCCATTATGCTGGAGCTCACTGTTTGCTGTATCTCCACAAACATGTTATCATCCCAATATAGAAGGTATAATAGAGAAACATGTTTTCATCCCAATCAAGTTGTTCCAAAAAATAATCGCTCCAGAGGAGTATCAATCTTCTCTTACAGTAAATATTTCATTTTATCAACTAACTATAATAACATATTTATAAAGCTAAGTGTTTTGAATATAAAATTATACCTACTAGTGCAGGCGAACAGTGTTACATAAGATACATAATGGAGATAAGTCCGAAAAAGCAAGACAGTAAGACGGACGAAAGTGAAGCAAAAATAGAACTCAAGAGATCATGGCTGCACGGTGGTTTGGTTTTGTGCCCACAGCACGATGGTGCCTAGTGGAAATTCAAAGCAGATGAAGATAAATCCTCCATCCCATTGATCATGGTTTTGAAAAGTCGAAAGGCTTTGGCAAAGTTTGGTCTAACACCAGACGAGTATCCATCTGCCGACGAATTCGTAGAGGAGGACGAAAAGTTGGCAACCGTGGAAAATTACCAAAGTGACGGAGCCTTCAAGATTTTGTTTGAGTATTTCAGAACTCAATCACAAAAATTCTTTGCTAAGGAGACGCACAAGTCGAATTCTTTGTAATTTTCATGTTTGTTATTTCTTGATTCATATTTTCTTCAGATTTCACAAATTTCTGAGTTGTCATTCGCGGTAAAGTATTGTCTCCCAATTTTACTAGCACTTTGATGATGTATTTGTATCACGGTGTAAGGCCAGTATGTCTTGTAAACCCAGTTCTCACAGTTGCTGTTAGAGCAACCATGTTTGTTTTGAGAGCATATTTCTTGATTCATATTTACTTCAGACTTTCAAATTTATTCTGTTTATGTGTATTTGTGGCCAATCAAACGACAGTTGACGCATTGTAACATGTACTTCCCAGTTCTCTCCGTTGTTGTTCGAGCAACCATAGTTACCCATATTTTGTTTGTACGTTTAGAGTTTGTGAAGAATATAAAGACAGCCATAGAACACGCTCAAACAGCCATATATTTAAAGGAACTACCAGGTGTAAGAGTGTTAACAAATTTAGACGACTTAAGAATCAAGGAAAACTTGTTACATTCGATATGAAAACGCACTACCAGTGTAAGCGGAGATCATTTTATTAGTATTAGGGAAACACCATGATCAGTGGAACTGTGAGAGCACTGTCTATTTTGGCGATCTGGACTTGTAGTCCTTTAATTACCTCGAACATGCAGCTACGCACACCAGTACCGTTTTTTCATCGTTAATTAAACAACGTTTGGTTTTGGTTTTACACATTGATGATGTGATCAGTCGAAAAACATACGCGTGTGTAGTTCCGTTAACAAGGCAGGGTGCGATTATTGAGAATAGCTGGCATTATTCATTTTACGAAAATTTTCAACATTACCTCACGTTTGTTACCACTGACAGCGAAACGACCGAGTTTGGTGATAGGACTTTAATCAATGAAATTATCATACGTGTTGCATTTTGTTGCCTTCCGTTAGTCACTGGTCATGTACCTTTTCTCAATGTTTGTGACAACACGTTCGAATACATGAAGAAGGCTTGTTTTGTATCGAATGCTAACGCCAAGATAACGACGGTGTATAGATTCTACAAATTTGAAGTCACATTTCTGTTTCTACCTGTCGTCCTTGATTTCATTTGTCTAAAATATGATGTCTAAAATATGATGTGACTGCTAATTTGGCAGATAGAGACGGATCTACGTGTTTGAAGAAGTCCACACGGGCATACACATGTCAAAACGATTTGAAAATAAGGCATTTCAATTAATCGTCACATACGGGGCAAAACCAGAGGCACATGTACGTTTCACCCTGCATGTGGCACAAACTGTGTACGATGCTTTATTTAAGAAGGTGTACCCTGGCGACATGGATTTGGATTTGGAGGAGTTAAGATTTTTGGATGAATCCATGTTTCTATATAGTTTTGATAAACACGCGTACAATGATATGCTTCTGTCTTTGCGCGAACATACTGTTTTGTATATTTTGATAAGTTTATACCAGGGAAGGTTACATGTGGGTCCAAATTTGTCTGCTATTGATTTGGGGCGATGTCGACTGTACGCCTGAAATTGTTGGGATGAATGGTATACAGCAAGACGAATGTGGGTATCACGTGTATCGTTTTGTTTCCCACCTCTACACGAGTGAGTTTTATTCGTATCGTGGTTTGTCAATTCGATGGCGAGACATACTACTAGCTTACATTCACAGACACGGTATAAACGTTATTTCGTACGAACATAAATACCTTTGCTATCCTGATGGTCAACACATTCTCTTAGACAACGATAGGGTAGTAAGACGCTTATGGAAGACAGTAAACATACGATATATGCATCAGATCTAGTAGCGGAACACGACGAGTACACAGTGATGCACAAACAGTGGAACAGAGTAGCCGTGACGTACATCACGGTCTTTACACAAATACAAAAGAAACGTGTTGGCAAAGAGTACCTAACTATCACAGTAATACCTCACACACCTACCATGAAGAACGAGAAAGACCGAAAAACCCGCAAGTACCGCCGGAAAAGACCATTTGTAGGGCCCTATGCGTGTAATAGAAACCCTGTATCTGGTGAAAACTACATCCCTGAATCTTTTACCAACAAACACTGACAAGCAAAGCGAGAGGAATCATTACGGGACTGTTTCCAACACAAGTAGCAAACAAAACAAAACCCTCTACTAAACAACATCCAATATTCCGGCATGTTAGAGGACCCTAACTATTTAGACAACATAGTGGTAAAATTGCCTGGTGACGTAACTTTAACCAAATCTGTTGGTGAGTATTTCCTTTCAGCTGGAGTACGATTGGATCCAACAGATCCGCACATGTATCTTTTGGCAACCCTTATGAAAACATACCTAGAAAACCACATAGACAAAAAAAACACTGAACAAATGTTTGCAAAACTGCAGAAAAACAGCATGCAGTTGTGGAAGAATGTCAGATGAAAATCAAGCTACAGAGGACGTGTACCAACCGCTTAACAAGAATGTAACAAAAATACAAATCCCCCGTTATCGCAAGACAATACGTACAACTAATTGTGTCAAGAACGTTGAAGATGAAACCGAACGTTGTATGTATGAAAACGAGACTATTGGACACTTGTATACGCGAACTCCACCAACATAAAACCCTCCAACTTCGTTTACAGACCTTAGCACTGCGCGAAGCAAAAGACATGCAAAAACGTAAAAACATGCAACCGTTGTCAGGTATAGCGAAAAACCTCTTTGCAGATAGTGTCAACTGGGGTCGGTTGGTTTCGCTTTGTGCTTTTACTGCAATAATCCGCGAGCAACTACTACTACCAGACAACCAACACGAAATTAAGAACATCATACAGTAAGCGACTGGCTTAGTGCATGTTTTACAGAAGAGAAAGTTGATATGTGGATACAAAAACAGTGTGGTGGTTGGCAAGACTTTGTCAATCAATACGAACCACAAGTCACACCGTTTCCATTATTCCTATTGTTTATTGGTGTTTCTTTATTAGTATGGTATATGTAAAGATATAAAACGTAACAATATATTAAAGGTAATCTTTTTCTTAGTAAAAAACAATCCTTTTAACGATCTGTCCCGTCTGAACCGTCCATTTTAGGACAATAGATAAGAATCTTTGTCAAATCGAGACCTCCCACTGCCGCTGGTGCTGCTATTGACGTGTTAATCATGGGTGTAACTTTGTTGACGATTTCGGTAAGCTCTGAGTGTCGTGTTTGAGAAACACAAACGTTCGTGCTAGTAGGCCAATCTTGTCGTTTGTAAGGAGTGATTGGTTTCTCCTTCTTCAGTTGTTTTAACTGTCGTTTGATGCTGAGTAGCTGACATTTATGCTTCTGCATCATATGTATGGCTGTGTTGAGCATTTGTTCGTGACCTTTCATGTTCTCTTTAGTCTGTCTTGGTCACCATTTCCATCTCGCCGTCCGGTAATTCGTCTTTGTCTTGTTGAATTAGATCGTCCATTTCTTGCTGAATTTTATGCAAGTGCTTCACGTCGTGTTTCATGTGCATGAAAGTAGTTTCAGTTCGCGTCATACATCCAATCGCGCCACAAACCCAAGCACTAATTGCTGTTTCCTCTTCCTTCACAGCTGCAGTGATTTTTTGTACGTTGCTGGATGCCATTCCCATAGGTTAAACCAAGAAAACTTTTAAACGAATTGTATGTCTAAACGCCTCCTAAGCCAACGAAAAAACTAACAAATCGACTACTCAACGTTCTTAACACAACCAAACGTTTTCTTATTAACCGCGTAAAATCAATTAAAATGGTTGTAACTATTGTCGTTACTAAGACAAAATCACATTACCGTTAAGTACTTCTCACGCTATGACGATTATCGATGGGCAGACCTTCTATCAATTTTTCATTCATTTTTCATGTTGGTTGGGCGAACCTTGTATCCAAAAAAGTGAAAAAAGGAAAATGGAAAATTTTAAAAATATTTTCAAAAAAAAAAAAAAAAAGGCGCGAAATGTATTTTCGGCATGCGGGGATCCGCGCCGAAAACGGGAGGCGACCCCCATGCAGGTGGCGCGAGACTCGGGTCCGGACCTCCGGGACACGTTCGTGGTCATGTGCTAGGCCCATATATGGGCTGGGCGAACCTTCTCGCATGGGGGTACCTTCTCGCAAAAGAAGGCGTACTCCACTTTTTGAGAAAAACGCTGGCTTTTCATTGGATAAAATTCAAAATAGAGCAATCTGATTGGCTTAGACAGATGGGCAACCCTTCTCTATATCATCACATACAGTGCTAGTTTAAGATATATTTGGACCATGTTTTACAAAATCCTTCAACGTTTCATGTGCACACCGTCTTCCAGGGTCCTTGCATTTTAATAACATTTCATAGGTTACAACTACAAAATATTTACCAAACTTGCAGTAATATACATTCAATACAAAATGTAAAACTGAACCCTATATAGAGTGAAGTAAGTAGACAACTACATATAAATATCATGAATACATCTATGTAAATTCAGTGGAAATACTTGGCGTTAAAAACGTTGAGTAAATTGGTACCAGCACTTACATCCTTTAGCATCGCCTTGTGGTGTGTATTACTAAATGAGAATTTTAATGATACAGAGAGTACTGTCCGAAAAGCAATAGGACGCTACAAAAATCACCCAAATATTTTAGCAATATTAAAAACTAAAAAGAATATATTCTCATTTAAGGAAGTTACTTTTGAAGAAGTTGTAAGCGAATTAAAAAGTTTAGACATATATAAGTCTTCTCAGGATAATGATATTCCTGCAAAAATTATTAAAGAGAATGTTGACATAATTGGAGACTTTGTCTACCAAAATTTTAATAATGCCATTGCATATTCAGTTTTCCCATTTAATCTTAAAAATGCCCATGTTACACCTATACACAAAAAAGACTCCAGGGAGTGTGAGGCTAATTATAAACCTGTTAGTATACTACCTAACTTATCCAAAATTTATGAAAAATGTTTGTATAAACAAATTTCAGAATTTTTTGAGA
>JANTOQ010406461.1:0-10247 GCA_027564595.1 Bythotiara depressa
TAAAAAGTTGTCTACGAGTTTTCAACCTCGTTCCCAGGGTCTCTTTCTCTTTTTGATATCGGAAGGCCATCCTCATGTAAAAAAAAAGGAAAGGAAGCCCTGGGGATGAGGTTGACGAGCTTTACTTGAAGGAAAAGCTGTAACAATATCATAGGAAGAAAATTTAGCCTTTAACCGTTCCACAAGACACCATGCTGGTAGGATTCGTCAATTAATACCCGTGGAAATTTTCATTTTGAAGATTCGCGAAATCGTCTTTGAGTAGTTGTATCTCACTCACCTCTTTAAAATTACTTAAACTACCTCTAAAATAAAATTTTGAAATTTGATATGTAAATCAGACAACTGGACGGTGGTCGGTGGATTTACATAACGCCAGGTTAAACACGGTCTTGCAGCGAAAATAATGACTGAAGTTTTTCGTTTAAAAAACAATTCTATCAATCATAGCAATAACTCAATTTTTGTAAGAGATAAAGTAAACACTGTACATTAAGGCACAGATTCCCTTGCTTTTCCTAGATCCACAAATTTGGGATACGTTACCTAATAATTACAAGGATATAATCTTTTTGGAAAACTTCAGACTGTCCCTGTAGACTATGCAAGACATACATTCATCAAGTCATTTTTTTATAAGACGAAAAAATTATTTATTAAATATTTTTATTGGTTGTTTTGATAACACTTTTTTCTGTTTTAAGTTAACATAAATTGGCACCCTAATATTTTATAGGGGCTAGTCTCTTTTTAACTTTGTATATTATTGTATCATGCTACATGCCTTATTATGTTATAATGTTATGTTATAATGTTGGGTAACCGTCCTAAAAAAACTTAATTAGTTTTTATTTGATCATCTTAAAATTGTCATATAACCTAAGATAATAAAGAAGTTGACCTGCAAATTTATACTTGGTGTAAAATTGTGGAACATAATTTGAGTGAAAATTCTCACTCTTGTGTAACGCTCAGAGACACACCTAAACCACCTTTTTAAACTAAAGCACAAAGTTAATTTCACGAAGTTACCTTGAAATAAAGGTATTAAATGGCTTTAATGGTTAATTACATTTACCACTTCAGAAAATTAGAAACACTGTAATCCTTAAAATCACACTCAAAATGTTTAAAAATGTCCACACTTAAATATGTCAGCTATTTGCATAGTATAATGGCATGTATAGCAACTTTTCGTATATTAATATCACTTTGGGTTTTTCCTGAGGGTTACGCTGAACTTGTAATTATAAAATTAGCTGTAACCCACAAAGTTACACCTGAATGTAGTTCACAAACTACTAGGCTAATTTATATGCTAAAGATATCACGTGTATAAATTTTGATGACAATTGGTTTTTGTAACCCTCATATATCCACATTTTTGTAAAAATCAGCAAAAATTCAAAATGAACAAATGTCACACATTTTGAATATGATCCAAGAAAAGAAGCAAAAGAGGGAAGAGGAACGTTTAAAATGGGATGAAATGACGCACAAGCTAAAATTGGGCCTTCTTGCTGAATTTATAAACGACATGAAAGAATATCGAGTTTATAACAATATCTAATATCAGAAGCTTGTAACATTTTTTTATTAAAAAAATAGAAGCGTATAACATCAGTTGAAACATGAAGTTCACTTGCGGTTTCCTAATGGCCGTTAATTACTATTTAATTCAAGGCTAATGGAATAATAGCATATAATAATCGTAGATAAATATTTCGTTTTTGTTTGGAATTTGTTTGTTCAGTATCATTAATGTGACGCTACCAGTGCAAAAGCGGTTAAGGTTTGTGGGTCGTTGAAAGACATCATGCAGTAATTGTTTTGCAGGCTTCAAGTGGCTTATGCTATGAAAGATTAAACAAGAGCTCAAAAAAGTAAAAAATATATCTTTGAAAAGATAGACCAACAGGCATACATCTGAAAAGATACATGGATGTTTATTTAATGGATGTCTACTTCGAAACTTCTCAGCATTTCTATCCTCACTGAAATAGCATGCCGTCTTCCTGATTCAGCCAAGACGATGGAAATAATTAGGGGAGAGGTAATACTCCTTTTCATAAATCATTGCGCAATATTACGTCATCTTTTCAAAACAGCACTTCTGAACATTTTAATGAAAAATCAGGGAAGCGTTATCAACTGTTAGAAAATATTCAATAACCCAAGCCTCTTTATCATAACGAGGCTTGGTTTGCTAAGTCGAAATATAAGAAGGCTTTGGCCGGATATGGTGATAAACCAAAAAATCGGATCTGTATGGATTTAAAAACTTGAAAAATGCCCTCTTAGCATTATTTTTTGCGTAGAATCCATATCTGAAGTCCGTTTTCAATAAAAACAAACTTCAAATTTGGGCCTAATCATTTTGTGAGGTTTTTCTCTTGTTTGTAAAAGTGGAAATTGACTTTAATTCTAAGCGTATTTTCACGTCATAAAAATTTTCTGTAGAAAGAAATCAATGAATAGAATAATTGGCTGCGAAAACCTTTCCAATCATGAAGAAAAAAAAGTCAAAAAGATTTCAACTCAAATCTTCCTTTCTGCAGAAAAGTTTTGCTTTAGCTGCAACTTATGCCTTGTTTGGTGTGTACTTTAATTATGATAACGTTTAACATTCCAGTTGTTCCAAAACTTCCAGACTGTCTTGAAATTTTGCGTATTTATGATTATGTCCCCAGCGCTTTTTTCCTTTTTGATGTGAGGGAATGCGGAAGAAGTTCTTCCCCAGGGACGATTATGTGATTGAGCTAAATATATACAAGCTCCTGTTTCATGTTTTTTTACTACCACGTCCTTATGTTTAATATGTTTATAAGATGGCGACAAAGCTGTTGATCAGAGATTCTTCATCGAGCGACAAGGCCGTAATAATTTGGCTTTTGACTGGTTTAAAACGATTAAAGTAATTAACAACAAGGGGAAAGGTTGAAAAAAGATTTATACGCAGATGTTTTACTAACAGCCCATAAACCTTGCTAACTTTCGGCAAAAAATAGCTTTTTTGTTTTGTTAGTTTATATTTCGCCATTAAATAAAGTAAAAGTTACAACATGGTAGATAATATAAGCAATTTAAGATTTTATAATATATTACATATACTCGTTTACATATAAATGGCAGGGGCCCGCAGAAGACGTAAGACAAAAGTCTTATAATCGGACACCTTAAGCCGCTTCAAGTGACATTAAGAATTTCTGCTAGTTGTTAATCCGCTTCAAGTGACATTAAGAATTTCTGCTAGTTGTTATTTGCATTTTTTGTTCTTCACCACAATATATACTTCATTTTCATTTACAAGATTATAAAAAAACGAGCCAACGCTCCTCGAGTTACGTAAATGCACTGCAAGGTCTCTTCTTCTTTCTGCGTCAGCAGAGCCTCAATAAAAATGTTGTTGTCAACCTCATCCTCAGATTCACCATTGATATATTTTATTTCATAATGTTAAATAATTTCATAGATACAGAAATTGTGTAGATTTCCCACTCTTCAAGAAGTTTGAGACGAGGAAATCTGAATACACACCCTCTTTCAACGAGGTTACAGGTAACTGCGCATAATTGTATTTTTTCTCCTGGTGAATCACCCATCCATGCTTCTATCCAGTGAGAATCTAGGGGGTCGCATTTTTTCTGGAAAATGGGTGGGCGCCCAAATTCGAACAACTGATTTTTGTAAATTAGCTATTTTTTCCTTCTGCAACTAATAACCATTAATACAAACTAATTTAATAAAAAGTATGACCATAAAAAAAATCCTTCTTAAGAGAAACATATTATCTCATGACAAGGCACACAAAATTCAAAACTCGAATTACACAAGTGCTGCCAAAGTGTTCATCGATATAACTAGAGAAAGAATTAAACTTTTCCAATTTACCAGACTTAAGACTTAGTAGAGAAGTGACCGTGACTGTGCAGCACTGTTAAACAAGGTGAGTGGTCTCGCTATCCTCCTAATTGGTCCATTTGAGGCCTTTGTGATGTCATTAAATGTGTATCTAGATCAGTGAAATAGGACAATTTTGGCGGGAAACTCAATAGAGTCACATTTGCCAATGTTTTCCATCAAAAAACAAAAGAAAGAGTTCTTAATTCACTGATTTTTCCATTTCAAACCAGCTCAATGTCGTATTTCGTTCCATTGGGAGGCAAGTGAGGCAACTCCCTTTGTGGGATCACGGTTATTTCAGTGCTAACGTACCAAAGATCTGCACGTCTTAAGTCAACAGTCAATATGAAAATGTTTAACTAAGAGATTCTATATGTACATACACCATTTCATTACTTGTGGCATGCTTGCAGATAGATATATAAATGTTTTCTGTGTAACAAATTATTTTTGAAAATTAAAACATGTCATGAAGGAGAGCGATTTTATTTTACATATGCATGGAATCAGGCGTGATTTAAATAACTCACAAAACCAAGGATATTATTTTTTCACACACAGCCAAATTATGTTGTGTATAGAAATGTATAGTCCCGAAGAAAAAACAAGTTCAATAATTTTGATAACTTGGGCCTAGCATTTTTCATTATACAGTGTATAGGTAGTATAAGGTGTTATTTTTAAAGTCTAGTCCTTGACTACAAACTATTGCCAGGTTGTGGGTAACGGTCTTTCCACAGTAACTGATGAAGAGGGAATGAATCGTAAACTGATCATGATCATGATCGTATTGGTGACATTAGCAATGGTCTACAAAAATCAACACTTTTTTGTGGTTAGATTTGAGAAAACATGAAGATTTCCAGAATTATAAATATCGTTAGCAGTTTTTTCGTTACCATAAAACATGCGTTAATTTTCCTGACAACATATAAAAATGTAAATGGAAGATATTAGCGTTTGCCAGTCCAGTATTGGAATTCACAATGATATGATATATTTACATGTCATGGACCTTGAATGATTTAATTTCCAGTGGAGGTATGAAGTAATTAAATTTCGATCCTCTTTATGCGTATATAACGAGATTTTTTCTAGCCCAACGTTTAAATCATTCAGGTCCATGACATGATAAATATATCATATCATTATGAATATAAAAATGTTTTTCATAAAACAAGAAAATGGAAAACTTGACTATACATGCAGTAACTTTTACAAGGAACCACAAACATTACAGAATTTCACTGGCCTGCGCTTACTATCATCTCATTAAGCTCCTTAATGTCAAAAAACCAGTAGTATACTAATTTAGAAATGAAATACTCAATACCATTATGCATGAAGAACATAAATACGAAGTACCATTACGCATGAAGGAAGGAAAATCATTTTCTATGAAAATGAAGCATAATAATAGTCATATGTAAAAGTTTACTCTTATAAATAAATAGTTTCACAATTTCTACACACAAAAATACCTGTGTGGATATTCAACTTCAATTCTACACAATTAACATTTTCATTCATACCCAGTTCGTCTTCACTTTTCTTATCTGATACAGTGACAATTGTTATATTTCAGCATAATCTTGATTTACGTGAATGCAACTTTTCTTCTTCGAAATGACTTAAATAAATGAACATTACTGTCAGTAGAGTAGAACCACAAGTACATTATACCTCTATCAGAAAAACAATAGTAGAAGCTGGTTAAATATTATGTCAATCTAAACATTCTTTGTAATTCAAAAAAAACAAAAAACAAGCACCTAAAGTCAAATCATTTTGAGCTTGAGTATTTATGACTCTTTATAGATTACTTGCAGTGATTATACAAAGGCAAAACCCTGGAGAGGATGGTTTGCACACGGAAAGCATTTTTTAATTGAAGAGAGTATATACGGAAATTATAGAAAATATTCATTAATAGTTTCATTAAAATAAAAAAAATCACCAATAACTGCTTTTTGCTCTAATTTCTTTATTATTTACTTCTTGTTAACTAATTTGTGATGTTATGTAATTTCAATGTTTTGATTTTGTTAAATTAGAAAAACGTAGTTGTTGTATGATACATAATAAACACATATTGACCGGGATTTTATGTTTTTAAGCAATTTCTTCCACCAAGGCAGGGGATAATTCCTCACAGCCTTCATCCAACAGTTGCAACCGTTTAAGTCCTATGGTTAAGATATTTTGGGTCCAAACCACATTCGACAATTTCAGCGCTACTTCCCACATGTGTTGATTTATGTCTAACAAGTCCAGCATGCTGATCCACCTCATCTAGCTTGTCATAGAGTCCCTCGCAAACTCTGCCACTCCAAACGATGGTTCCATGCCAATGCGGATGCTTTCCACCATTGGATCACATTTTACTTATACTTTTGCTTTATTTTCACAGGTTTAATCTTCGTCAATGGTTCTTTTAGATCTTTTCACGGAAATATTTTTATTTAAAATAGTTGGATTTTCACTAAGCTGTCGTCAGTCCTTGTCAGATGGTCCCTTCTGTTTGCTTACGTTTTTCACTATTATATTTTGTATATAGATAAATCTCATATTTTAGGAAACTTCTGACAGTTTCTTTTGGTAAAACAATTATATTTTATTTTTACCAAGCACAAGAATATGGAAGCCCATGGAAGGAATTGTTTTATTGATGCTTAGAACAACTAAGGAGGAATTATTTGATAACAGTTTGCTAAAAGACAGAGCTGACTGAACATTATTATACCACTGGATTTAATTCAAGTGCATTGTTATTTGTTTTCCATCATTATCTTTGAAGAAATACTGTTCAAACTTCACAAATCCCTATGTTATTACTTTATTCCTGCTGAAAAATTAATTAATTTTGGCAGTTTAATAATTTTAAAACAGTTCACGGGAAGTAACTTTCATTTATGAAAAAGATAGTAATCCATTTTAAAATCTCTTTGCTTGTCAAATCATAACACTTTCGGTTACTACAGAGAATCATCCTCATCTACAACATCGTCGAATGCATATGAATGGAGGTCAGCAACCGTAAAATTTCACAGTACAGAAAACACCTTTTAATATGCTCCAAAATGGTCCAATAGCACATTTTCTTGATGAGGATATTCCCAATGAAATTTTCTTCAGTAGACTTTGTGGTCAAATTCACTCAAGAAATTGCAGAATGAGTTGAATAAACTGGGGATCTAGCAGGTATAAATATGCTACTCCTTAAATTTTAGAACATAATATTGTTGTTAATTCGAATCAATGTTATAGTTGAAGAATAACATAAGTCAGATATGAAAACTCCAGTGAGAGAGCATTGAAGTCTCTTTGGACTCTTAATATCAATCACAATGTTTAGTATTATTTACAGGAATAAAGTATTATTTACAGGAATAAGGTAGCTGCTGCTTCTGTGCGAATGGTTTACTTTTGGTGTGAGAAATGCTACAGCCACCTTCAACACTGCATATCATTGATTAAGCACAATTTTATGACAAAAAGACTGCATGTAATAACTGAAGCAACAAACAAAATGAATGTATCAACAAATGAGCACATGAAGCATTCCTGGTATTCCATATATAGGTTAATGGTTTTGCTCTAATTGTTGATCAATTAAAACTTTTTTACACACTTAACCACATACAAGCTTCTCATTTTTACAATATAAAAGTTTTAAATAGATCAAGTGAACTTGTAAAAGACCGACTAATGCAAATAGAAAGATATATATCAAGACAGTACCTGTGGTGCAGAGGATACTTGTGTTTTCATACGATCTGCCTCTCTACTCAACCGTTCCTGATAATTTTTGTTGTCCATGCTATAGTGAAAAAAAAATTAAATTATATACAGTAGATCTTTCAAGATTGTTTTCTTAACCTCATAAAATTAATGGAAGTTTTCTTAACCTCATAAAATTAATGGAAGTTTTCTAACCTCATAAAATTCATGGAAGTTAAGTAGTAAGTAATATATTTTAAATAAAAAACACATTTAGTTTGGGTTATGCATGACCGGCGACACAACTTTACAAGTGCAGGGGCCAGTTTATACTGTTAACCCCTGTTCAATTCCTCTGTGAGAGGGCCGTGATGGGGGAAAGCAACATTGGCTAAAATCGCCTTTCCGGACCTTTAGAACTCATTTGCAAGTTAACATAATTTTACAGCCCAAATCCTGATACCAGACCGCCCAATACACCAATTCAACATAAGAGCTGCTATTTTGAAACACTGAAACCGGTTTTGAAATTCTCGTAGAAAAATAAGGCAGAATTCAAAGATTCACATATATACCTGCACTACAAACTGTTTTATAGAATCTTGAAATTTGGAAAAATAAGAAGACTTTGACCATGGCAAGGTCCGCTTGACCCACCTAACATTTTTAACAGTCAAATTCTTCGAAGTTTCAAGATTTTAAAATGCTATAAATTAATTTGTAGAGCAGCTATGAATTTGCAACTTTGTATCTGGACTTATTTTTCAACCAGGTTGGTTTTAGTGGACAACCAACAGAAAAGAATGTTCAAAATGGCAGCTCTTATGTTGAATTGGTGCATGGATTGATATTACAATTGTTACTAATAAAGTGCCACCCTATTAAAATACATACAATAATTGTTTACCAACAGAAAAGAATGTTCTTATGTTGTTTACTAATTCAGGGAAACATGTTTTCACAATTACATATACAAAAATAATAAGATATAAAACTTTGTCCTGACCAAAATGTGTGTGTGTGTGTGTGTCCCCCTATCATTGCATAAATTTTGGTGAATATCGGTCATTTGGTTTCTAACTTATTAAACAAAGAGTTACTAGTGTTGTGACAACACAATGAACTTCACATTTGCATTACAGAGTCCTCTTCATAACCTCAAGGAATGTACAAAGTTTCAAAACTTTTCGTGTAACAGTTGCATAGTTATTAAAAAAGACATTTTGTCAGCCATTTTTCTTCACCTTCCATGACATCATAGCTGACATTAGTGCCATTCTCCCTAAAATATATTTACAATTGTCGCCAAGAGCAGAAAATTCTACAAATGTGCCAATTTAACATCAGGAATGGAAAGAGCTTTTTCAAAAATTTAAAATGTGTTGTTCCTCAATTTTGAAGCTCTTTTAATCTTGAAAAGTTTCATTTGTGACTGAAACTTCTCCTTTAAGTGAAAAGCATTTCCCCCTCTGGCATCATTTATGAATACTTTACTTATTTCGAATAAGATATTAAAATCCTCTATGTTATTAACAGAAATCAAAAGATTTTAATGCGGAATAATGGATCTTTAACGTATATATATAATATAGAGAACATATTCTAAAAGCAAGGAAAGAACTACTTGACAAAGGGCCCAGGGAACTTTAACATTACATAATTATCCAGCATCTGCTAGGATAAAAAGTGTTTCATCAGATATAAGGAACATCGCCAGTTTTCCAAATGTTCCACTTGTAGGTTTTACAAGAGGAAAGAGTTTAAAGGACATTTTAGTACAAGCTAGATTTCCTACTAAAAACCATAAAAGTGGATCTTCAAACAAGTGCATGGGAGAACAGTGTGGGTGTCTGTAACTAAATAAACACTAATACTTCTGTAACTACATAAACACTAATAATGATGTCTCTAATAAGGATAGATCTAAAAAGTACACCATTCGTGCTGGTACATTAAATTGTAGTTCCTTGATGGTTTACTTATTCCAGTGCAAAACGTGTAATATACAATACGTTGGAAGTTCAAGTACTAGATTTCACTTAAGATTTAACAACTACGCATGCTGCCATAGGATTCAAGAAGGGCTGGCTATTTACACTACCATAGATTTCTGAAATTAAGCGCCCCCGATCGATAGTAACCCCCTCGCCCGAAAGTAGGTGCATTTTTGAAAGGCTACAAAAAAACCTCCTAATAAGCACCTCCAAAATTAGGTGTATTTTTCAAAATTGGTGATTTTTACTAATTTCAGTGTTAATTAACTCATTTAATCTCTCAGAGGGAGAGAATGGGATTAACAAAAAAAGATACAGTAGATTAAAGATAACATAATCACTTTTTTACTCCAACTTAAAGTGTTAAATTAGTTCACTAATTAAAGTTCATTAGGTTCATGAATTCACTAATTAAAATTCATGTTCACTAAATAAGTTCACTAATCACTTTAAGTGAGCACCACTATTTTCACTGTTGTCATCAGACTCAGACTGAGAATCGGTTGAAATCATTGAAATTGACCTCGTCATATCTGCTTCCATCAGTGTGGAGAGCAATACCACATTTTACAAATGAGCATACTATTGTTTCCTTCATACGTCGACAAACATCTTGCCATGCACAACCAA
>JANTOQ010406462.1:0-11876 GCA_027564595.1 Bythotiara depressa
ATTTATCTTTGAGAATCTTCAACTTTGATCGACCTCTTGGGAAATTATGGATATTTTGAGTCGCAATTAGTGATAACCCGTTAATACATGCATCTAAGGAATAAGTTTCTCAAACCAAAATCTTATTTTCTGCATACATGTATTAAGAGGTATTAACGCGAATTAACAAGGATTAACAGGAATTAAGATAAAAAGGGTATCTTAAATAAGGGGAAAAATATACCTTGTTACTTTTTTTTTGCTAAATACAAAATTTTATTTCTTCTAAACATGTATTAACGCGTATTAACGGGGATTAACAAGGATTAACTGGTATTAAGCCAGAATCTATCTTACAAATGTCAACTACGTGTCTTAATACTTGTTAATTACTGTTAATCCCCGTTAACACGTACATCTAAGAAATAATTTTCTCATACCAAAATTTTTTTTCTGCATACATGTATTAACAGGTATTAACGCGTATTAAAAAGGATTAACAGGTATTAAGCTAAAAAGGGTGTCTTAAATAAGCGGAAAATATACCTTGTTACTTTTTTTTTTACTAAATACAAATTTTATTTCTTCTAAGCATGTATTAACACGCATTAACTGGGATTAACAGGTATTAAGCCAGCATCTATGTTACAAATGTCAACTACGAGGCTTAATACTTGTTAATCCCCGTTAATCCCTGTTAATACATGCATCTAATAAATTAGTTTCTCATACCAAAATTATATTTTCTACATACATGTATCAACAGGTTAACGCGTTTTAACAAGGATTAACAGGTATCAAGCTAAAAAGGGTATCTTAAATATGCGGACAATATATCTTGTTACCTTTTTTTTGCTAAGTACAAAATTTTATTTCTTCTAAACATGTATTAACGCGTATTAACGGGGATTAACAAGGATTAACAGGTATTAAGCCAGAATATATTTTACAGATGTCAACAACGAGGCTTAATAATTTTTAATCTCCGTTAATCCCTGTTAATACATGCATATAAGAAATAAGTTTCTCATACCAAAATTTTATTTTCTACATACATGTATTAACAGGTATTAATGCGAATTAACAAGGATTAACAGGTATTAAGCTAAAAAGGTATCTTAAATTTGCGGAAAATATACCTTGTTCCTTTTTTTTTGCTATATACAAAATTTTATTTCTTCTAAACATGTATTAACGCGTATTAACGGGGTTTAACAGGGATTAACAGGTATTAAGCCCAAATCAATCTTACAAAATAGTCGTTTAGTTGAAATGTACTTGAGCGTATTTTATTTTGCACCGGTTTTTACATCAGTTTGTTGTAAAACGAAAATAAACTCTCTTTTCACCAGTAATTTGAAAAACGTTTCACTGTTTGCATGATGCTGGTACTTTAAAACCTTTCCGTTGTTCGCGTTATTTCTTTCTGTTCACAACATTAACAGTAACAGGAAACTTTCATGCAATTCGTATAATATACTTGGTAAGCTTGCGTTATTGTTCATCGTCAAGATCTTTCTCACAATTCCCCCTAGCAGAATAACATTTATTTCCTTTAGAGTTTTTCTGTATAACTTCTACTGTACTGATAATCATGTTGACGGAAATGTTAAACCGAAAAGCAATCTCTGTTTATATATGCAAAGCTATTATTCCCTTGAAAATAATTAAATTTAATTATTCCCAGACTACTAGGCTTGTTTGGGCAGGAACTTATATCATGACGGGCGTTGTTAAACAAAACCTTTGGATTTTGCTCTGATTGCCAGTGAACTAGCCTTTCTTGAGCTGCGAAATTTGTACAGTGGTTCATTTAGTATGCTCGTCAATTTGGAACCGTATTTCTTTATTCCCTCGCAGATAAAGTTGTCTTCATGTTGACTAAAAGGACCTTTACGTTTTCTGTTGTTTTTCCGTATATAATCGACTGTTTCCTTGCACTTTTCCTCCTGTTCAACGGTACTTGCTGTTGTCGGACAAATGTCAATAGCAGAGTCTACGTTATCGACATCGATGCTTTGTTGTAATAATTTTCCCATACAAATTCTAGCACTTGCGGCAACATTGCGTGAGTTTAATATTCACTAATTCAAAATACCAGTGCTCTACCTTCGATTTCATTAAAGACTAACAAAACATTAAACAATATAGTTTTTAGTGAAAAGGATATTTATTTCTACAATTCAGTCTTTTGATGTAAATAAAATAAAGCTCATGGTTTTGATGGCGTCTCCATCCGTATGGTTAAAATTTGTGGTGAGTCAATTGTCCCTGCCCTTAAAATAATTTTCCAAAATGCTTCACAATCGGGTATTTATCCCAAAGAATGGAAAAAATATCGTACCCGTTCATATTAAAGAAAATAAGAATTTGTTAAAAAATAATGTACCAATATCTCTCCGGCCTATATGTGGAAAGATATTTGAAAAATGTATTTATAACACTGTATATTCTTAGCTTGAAAGTAACAATTCGTGCATATCGCAACTTCTTGTAATTATACAAACACTTTGATGCCAATCCCCCTCTTGAAACTCGTGGAATCTTTCTTGCTATATCAAAAGCTTTTGATAAAATATGGCACGAAGGATTACTGTTTAAACTCAAATCTTGCGGAATACAAGACTCATTATTAACAATTGTTACAAATCTTAAAGATTTTTTTTCTATATACAAAAATAATAATTTACAACATTAGCACACTAAAACAAATGGAAAATATAAGCAAAGAAAAAAACAAAAAACAAACCAGCAAAAAATAAAATACGTGGACATACATGCAATGGACAGGACAATACAGGACAATATAGGATACTGTCCCCGAAAGGCACATACGTGATATCGCCTGGGGCAACTTCCCTACACAAAGAATAAAGATTAAGAAAATCAAAAAATACATACGAACAAATAAATACAAGGTCAGAATTAGATTTTATGTTATACTCACATTTGGATCGCATAAATGGTTCCTCGAATCGTTTTGATTGTATCATGAACTTAATTACATTAAAAATTATTATTTTATCCGTGGTGGTACTATAGGCTTTATTACTATAAAGAAGGAGATTAACGATTCAGTTGCTATTTAACGGAATAGTGAAAACATTGTTGGCACGGAGACTGACAAAGAGTGAAACACGCTGTACAGCAAATAAGGCACAATGTAAAATGAAATCTTAATTCGTTTTAAGTGCATTTGTTCTACATTAGCAGAAATGATTGATAGTATCATTGAAACTGTGACGCAATCTATGCTCACGAAGATGACTGAGGCCAAGGCGGAGCGTAGTTAGCAATTTAAGTCTATATGGATTATGAACACCATAAACACACATAGCATCTGGTCGTACGAATTTTAGAAGTAAATTTTTAACAATCGAAATCGAGGGACAATATTGAATATTAGGATCAAGCTGACTCCATTTACAATATGGAAAATATTATTCCTTAAAGCGATCTGTTCTTGGGATATAAATGTGAGGATAATTGGCAGACCAGAGCTAATAAGATAGGGTTTTCGATTTCGGTAAAAGCGTTTGTAAGTACAACGGTGTTTTATTATTTCTAAATTTAAATAAAAAACAAAGACGTCTTAACCATCTTCTGCCCATTACACTTTCCAGTCCTAGTTCCTGGTACAATTTTTCAGGTACCACGAATAGCACCTGTAATTGCTAAGGACGCATTATAATGAACAGAATCTATAAAGGCGTTTAATAAGGCTGATTCCTTTGTTAGATTTGAAATCTTTTCTTTGATATGATGATCAAAGCTGATTTCTTTGTCTAGCACCATACCTAATAGCTTGTGTGCTCTTTAGAAGAAACACTACTATTGTTGAAGGTTAGTTTTTGATTTGGAGTGTTGACAAGCAAACAAATAAAATATGAAAAAACAATAACAGAAAGACGAAGCAAAAAGGACAATTGGACAACACGAAAAACACCATATAAGATAATGGTTCCTGCAAGACACAGAAGTGATATCGTCAGGAATCATTGCCGTGATTAAGGTAAAGAAAAACAAAAGCATTAAATAATAATAAGAAGAAAAGAATAGTACTAGCAGGTCACGATGTGGTTACTTTTTATATTAATGGCTCGTCAAAACATTCAGATATAACATTACATTCAAGAGGATAATTTTATTTGCAATTGTATCAAAAACAGTCTCTACCATAGAGAAAAATCCTCACAAGAGAGGAACTATTATATGGCAAAAGAGAAATATCTTGTGCATGAAGGTTGTCAAAGAGTACCAGACGCTGAACAGAATAGTTAGGGAAATGTAAAAGGAAATGTTCATTCGTTTCAACAGCATTTGTTCCGCATAAACATAAAGGATTAATGGTATCTTGAAAATTATATCGAAATTTTCGTTCGCGATGGTGACTACGTCCAACACGAAGTCTAGTCAGCAATTTAAGACTACGAGGATGATGTATTTGTAATACAAGTGAAGAAGTAGGACGTATAAATTTAAGAAGTGAACTTTTGAAGCAAATAAAGGAAGGTACATTTCGAATACCAGGTTCAAGCTTTTCTCAATTACTAGCACAAAAAGGGGAAAAGGATGCTTTAAATCGATCAGTTCTAGATGTTGGTATATAGTAGGATCTTTCTGATCTCAGGCCATGTGACGGAGTTCGTGGTTTTGGTAGAAAAGTTTTTAAATACTGTGTGGATTTGTTATTTATTATTTTATAATAATAGCATAGCCTTCTTTATCATCTTCTATCAATGAGACTCTCTAAAAACCTAACTCTTGATATTATTTTTCACGAGATGTACCACGAATACCACCTGTAATTGCCAGTGAGGCATTGTATTGAATAGATTCAATTTGTTGACAAAAAGAAAAATTATTAGGCTTGTCATAAATTATATCCCCATAATCAAGATGAGGTCTAATAAAAGATTTATAAATGTTGATCAGAGTCTTTCCAGGAAGAAAGTAAAATATGTGTTTAAATAATCCAATTCCTTTATTAGCGTTTGATTTTTATTCCTTCAGGTGCTGATCGAAATTTGGTTTCTTCTCTAATACGATACCTAGATGTTTATGTGATTCCTTACAGATAACAGTACTATTATTAAAGATTAATATTGGACATTGAGGAGAATGTATTTTAGTAGAAAACACAACTTCTTCAGCTTGTTTGGATGGATCAAAGTTATATGACATTTTCCACTTAAAAGCCCAATCGCTAATCAGCTTAAGGTCATTATTTGATATGTTTGAAGCTGCTGTATAGTCAGTCATAACATTAAAGAGAGACGTATCATCAGCAAATATTTTAACAATAGAATGAAGTCCTTCTGGAATATCATTAATGTAAATAAGGAAAAATAAAGGACCCAATATCGAACCTTGAGGTACACCAGCTAATATATTTTTCCAGAATGATGTCTTACCATTTAGAACAACTCTTTGCATTCTATTTGCCAAAAAGTTTTGAATGAGATTTAAAATAGGTCCAGTAACGCCATATAATTTAAGTTTATACAACAAACCTTCATGCCAGACCCTGTCAAAAGCTTTTGATATGTCCAGGAAGACACCTCGCGTTTCAAGAGTGGGACAAGCATCAAAATTTGAAAATATTTCATGAGTTATAGCAAGTAACTGCGAGACGCAAGAATCCTCCTTACGAAAACCAGATTGACAAGCAGAAAAAAGGTTTTCTCTTTCAAAATAACAATAAAGTTAATCGTATATGCCTTTTTCATAAATCTTTCCACAAATTGGTAACAGCGAAATTGGCCTAAAATTCTTCAATAAATTCTTACTAACTTTTTTGTGAACAGGAACAACGTTTGCTTTCTTCCATTGCTCAGGGTAAAAACCTGAGTCCAACGCTGCTTTAAAAAAAATCTTAAGAGGCAGAACAATTGATTCATCATATATTTTTATCATACGAACTGAGATATCATCCCATCCATGTGCCTTACTTATGTTTAAAGAACGAATAAGATATAATATTTTGTTTTCATTAAAATGCTTATAGTACTGTTAGAGTTTTGTGCAAAAGGGGGTAAGGTACTATAATTTTGTATAGGAGTACATTGCTGGGCAAAAGAAGTATCAGCCTGTTTGGAAAGATCTGGATAAAAATATATTTTCCACTGAAAATCCCAGTTAAAGATTTCAAAAGGTCGTCCAGAATAGGAAGTGTTCTGACTGGAGAGAAGTGGTAGCCAGTGTACTAAAAGGATCTATCTTAGGACCATTATTTTTTCTTATCTATATAAATACTTTACTCTGTGGCATTAAATATGAAGTTAAAATATTTGCAGATGATACATTGCTTTTCTCAGTTTTGTTTGACAATTTTAGGTCATCAAATATTTTGAACGTTGATCTTAAATTGAATACTGAGTAGGCTAATCAATGGAAAATGCTTTTTAATCCACACCCTTCTAAACAAGCAACTGAAATTTTATTCTCAACAAAACGGACAAGCTCACAACTCCCAATATTAACATTTAATAATGGTATTTTACGTAACAAAAGTTCTCACAAACATCTAGGCATGATATTAGACAAAAGACTTAGCTTTAATCATCACTTGAAAGACAAAATTACTAAAGCTAATAAAGGAATAGGCCTATAACTCGGTTATTCTCATATCATACGAGATATACTTTAATAAATATTTACAAAGCTTTTGTGAGACCCCATTTAGATTACGGTGATATCATTTATGACAACCCCAGTAATGAAATTTTTTCTCAAAAGATCGAATCTGTCCAATGCAATGCAGTATTAGCTATAACACGTCGTGGAAAATCACGGGATAAACTTCATCAGGAACTTGGATTTGAACACTTATCAGATCGGCGATATTGCAGAAGACTCTGTTTCTTTTATAAAATTATTAATAACCAAACTGCGCCCTATCTAAGAAATCTACTTCCTAAAACATGTACTTAGTTTTTAAATGTTAAATTTTATAGACTACTTCTCCATGCATCTCAAGTTATTGAATATTAAAGCATCCGCAAAATGCTGCCTGTCGGCAAGCAAAATATTTATTTTTATGAAGAAACATTAGACAAAACTACAGCCTTTGGAACAAAATAACTTGAGAACCGTAGAAAAAACTCGAAAGTGGTCAGAATATAAATCATATTTTATTTTTTTAGCTCTTTTCAAATTCAGCATCTTGTTTTTTTTCTGATGTCCAATGAATTATACACCTCTTCAAAATCACAGAAGAACGAAATATATATATCGTTTTAAAGATGTGCTCACGCTTTTTTTTTTGTATGGATTTTTGGGAGGTAGCTAAAGTTAAACTTGTCAAGAGAGCTTTGACTGACTGCAAGAAAATTGAAAATATTAAAATAAAAAGAGATTGACGAAGCAAGATTTTGTTCCAATTTTTACGTATGACTTGCATAGGAAGAAGCTTCACAATTTCCTGTAATAATATTTGCAAAGGTCAAGCCGTTTAATTGAAAAAATATATTTTCACATTTTCTCTGGTGAATGCCTTATAAAATTAACGATTTTACCTCCCAAAAGTGCTCAAAGTGAGTAAAAACGTTCTGCGACTGTGAACTTATGTATTAATTTTTTCAAAACGTGTTCACTATTAGCTAGCACGATTTTGACGTAGGGAAACATAATATTTCTTAGGACCAAAGTCTAGCTAATAACTGACGAATTATAAAACGTCCCCGCTTGAATGTTAGAAAGAATGTAATAAAAGCTTGAACTTTTCTAGCCTAGCTCTAAATAATATATATACGGTAACTTGTCGGGGAAAATAGAAACTGATCATACAAATCCTAAGATGCTGCTAACCTTCCCTAATAACGCCATAAAAAACAGCAAGTACTTCTCCAAACACAGCTGCATGACAGAACATTTCCTCCACAATATGACCAAGGTTCAACTTAAGATTTCCAAAAACGTTACAAAAAGTTCACGCCAATGTTAGTCGAGGGTGTACCTGAATATCCAAAGTAGAGCTTGTAGTTTGATTTTGGTTCTGCAGACACCTGCTGAGAAAGATATTTAACGATTGCGCTATCCAAGTGTTATCATTAACCTAGTTTCACAATGGTACACAAAATTATACAAAAATGTTTTACTGGTCTTCAACTTGCGGAGGTTGGATAAAATAAAATATTTTTCTTTCTATTCAAAAATAATTAGTTACAAATATGTCAAGTTACTTACCAAAAATAAAACAAAAGAGAAAAACGTGGACACATCTACAAATCAAAGAATATCACAATCGCTACGAAACAGGAAATTGTCCACGAAAGGCACAGATATGATATTGTTAGGGGAAACTCCTTTACCCAAAAAGGAAACTAAAAATTAAACTTTCGCAGCTCAGGTCAAAATCTTATCGTTAGTTATTATTATTGGTTTACATAAAGCGGCTTATCAAATCGCTTTGCTTGGATTACAGATTTAACAACGTTAGAAAGAACATTCAAGGTTGAATCTTATTACTATACACAAGAAGACTTACGATTGAGGAACCATGTATGGGATAATGAAAATACCACAGTTGAATACAGCATTGATAGGGCAGTGTAAAAGGAAATGTTTCAGAGTACCTGTTCCACATTGAAAACAAATTTAAATGACACTATAATTAAGGTTATATTTAAATTTTTGTTCGCAGAAGTGCCTAAGAACAAGACGGAATTTGGTTAACAACATAAGCCCACGTGAATGATGAATACCGTAAACTGACGCATTAGTAGAACATATTAATATTTTTCAGCAGAAAAGCCCCAAAATAGATAAAAAGTACTTTTAAAAAATGTTTGCAAGGCGAGATTAATCTTCCTAACGTTTGTACTAGATGGTATTATGACAACGAACATTTTTCCTTCATTTTCTTTCTTATTTTGTCAGAAATTTATTGTAAGAAATTACAAAACCTTACCAAAACATGAGTAAACAAACCAACCTCATTAGAGGTAATCAGCTGCAATCTTAATCGTTTCTTTGTTTTAAGTTTATTTACCCGTAATAAACTTCAAAACACTGTTCTCGGAACCGTCTTCATGGACTATTCCCTAACTTCGAAGAGCGAAAATGTACAAGGAAAAATCGGGAAAACATTGCTTTCAACATAGTAAGAATCAGCAATCTTTGTTCTACAAAAACGTGTCCCATTTTTTTCTTTAAATTGTTTTGATCGAGAGATATGAATGAACAAAGAGGGACGAGGGTATTTTTCAAACATTTTATGTGTAAGTAACACGTTATCCAAATTTTCTCGTCACTAACCCAAAATAAAATAAAATAAGACATATTGACAGAAACAAAGAAAAAAGGTTGTCATTATTTATTTAAAAATATTGAAAATGTTTGTTCAGAATGTATAAAATATATTTAAACATTTAATGCATAAGCATACCTCCTGGTTCTATTACATTTTCCAGAGGAAACCTTTATAATTTTATGAGAAATCAGGGGGCCTTATCAGATTTTACTATATATATATTTTACATTATATTTTCAATAAATTACCGCCTGGAAAAAGCTCAATAGCAAAGAAATTACTAATGATTTGATTCCTTTCCGGGGACACTATGCATTAAAGGATCAAGCATTAACTAAACGAATTATCAGATGGACTATGTAAGCAATTGGGATAGCTTCCTCAATACCACATGAGCAGAACGCTGGAAGTCCCATTGACTATTAAACGAAATTAAGAGATTTATAGAAGAAAAATTGACAAGATCATTGAAGAGGTCATTGAAGAGGAGTCTGATGAAGAAGATAGCATATACGTCTTATTGGCTAAACAAACATTTATATCTATGTATATTTGATAGACATGTTGAAGTATGTAGAAAAATAGTAGAAATAGAAACAATATGTAGAAATATAACCTTTTTCTTGAATGAAGAAGTACTAATTTATTAGAAAACTCCAGGACTTAATTGCCAAAAGAACAGCTGACGTTTTCACCAATTAAATTCCCCGAAAATTAACTCCAATAAGGTAGGTAGGTAGGTATATATACCTTTGCATGATTTCGAAATATCTTTATCTCCAGTCTATAGATAAAGTGTGGAGCTCAAACAACTGAACATTACTTTAACTAGCAAAGAGTTGTTGCTTTGGTGTTTCTGTTTCCAAATATGAATAATTAAACAAAGTCGAACTGTTTGAAATATAGAAATGTGATGAACCACAAGGAACGAAGGACGCCTTGTTTTGTAAAATTTCTTTGGTGTCCCTGTTTCGAAATATGAATAATTAAACAAAGTCGAACTGTTTGATATATGGAAATATGATCAACCACACAGAATGTGGGACGCCTTGTTTTGTAAAATTTAATCGGTGTTCCTGTTTCCAAATATGAAGTCGAATTATTTAAGATATGGTAAACCAGAGAAGATCAGGGAAAGTTATTCTAACTAGCAACAAGTAAGCTAGTGACATAGCGATCTTTCATATAGAGAATCACGAACTTTGCATTGAAGTTTTTATCAATTCCCAGTTGTAAGAACTTCTCAGTGTTAGAATGACCAAAGCTAAATCTGTTAAACACGCTTACAATTTAGTACAGTTTGTGTCAATTTATATGTGAATATATTTTCGATGTTAGTGAATGGTAAAATAAATCAACTTACTTGTTTCCAATTCAAAAGATGAATAATTATAAACAGTCGGGTGAATTATATTTCTACCATACATCCGTAGTATGACATTTACCTGTTTTCAGGTTGTCATATATAGTTACATTAATGGGGCCTAAACCATCGACAGTGTCTGGTTTCGTTTAAGATTGGTCTGATAAGTTTATGCAACACATGGATCTTATATATTAACGTCGTTTCAACATATTCTTTTTTTTATCTAATAGAAAAATAAATTCGTTTTTCTTTGTATAATGTGGAGAAGCCATACCAAATTCTGACGCAAATAAACTTGTCAATTTAAACTGAAAACGGCTCGTATAACGGGTTTCTTGTTAAGAAATGTTTATAATTAAATTAATTGCATGTTCCTCCCGGGAATTAACGAAACCAATACTCATTACATTTATTTATTTATTTTTCTATGGGTTTATGTTTACAAATACAAGGGGTAATAACAATAAAAAAAACTCAGACGACCTTCCGGTTCATTATAAAATTTAATAATTGTTTTCAATAATTTTTTAATTTTTATTATTATTTTTATTCAATAAAAAAGAAATACAAAAGACTCACAAGAAAATAAACAGAAGGACAGACACGGTGCAACAAAAAAGCCATTGGTCCCTGCAAGGCAACAAAAGTGATCACACCATGATAGGTACGAGGTTGTTATACAGCTTAGTAGTTTACCTTCGATGGGGTTTTCCTGATATATAATATTGAAGATCGTTATATCAAACGTCTCATTAGAAACTTGTATATTTTTATGAAGAACCAGGGGGTCTTATCATATTTTACCAAACATTACATTATATTTCCAATAATTAACCCCCTGGAAGATGTAAAATAGCAAATAAGTTACCAATGATTTGATTCATTTACCAGGATTAAAGGGTTAAATGGACCTCTCAATCATCTAACTCATATCGTAATTAAATGATTGCATCTACGTGTATCACCATTTTTCAACTTGCTGTTATAACAATCCGATTACTACGCTGCTGTAAATATCTTTGAGTCAAACATCTAGCATTCTTTTAAAAATTTACTCATAGTACAAGTATTGGGACAGTGCGTCGCAGTGTAAGAATTACACATATTTTTTATAAGACACCAAAGAAATGTTGTAGTTCTAAAGTTTTTTATTTAATTTAGCAAAATATTATAATTTTAGTCCCAATTTAATTTTTACTCCTCAACTTTTTTTGTAAAATGGGCATTTTTGCATGGAAAGTTTCTTAACTCTGACAAGATAGATAATAATACATTTCT
>JANTOQ010406684.1:0-11875 GCA_027564595.1 Bythotiara depressa
ATGTAATATATTATAAAATCTTAAATTGCTTATATTATCTACCATGTTGTAACTTTTACTTTATTTAATGGCGAAATTTAAACAAATAATAAACAAACAAACAAAAAAAAGCATCCCAAGAAATAATAATTTGATTTCATTAAAATGAATCAGGAAGTATACATTGTGTTATAATTATTGTCACATATATGTATACAGTAAAAAAATATTATACTTAGTTTTCCTCTTTTTTTCTCTTTTTTTCTATCCCAGTTAGGTATTAACACCTTACAGACACTCACATACACTCACATACACACCACTGCACCACTAGTTTTCCTTCCAAATAAAACAAGGTTTAGGCACCTCTAACTCTATTTATAAAACTTACCGTTTTATTCAGCGCATCAATTTCAAACTCCATAATTCCAAATTTTGCAAAGATATTCTGATCCTAAAGGCAACCAAATGCACGCATATTGTCTTATTTCTAAAATTATTATTCCTTCAAAACACAATATCTAAGAAAACTTTAGCACATATAGTACATTCATTGAATAATTGAATCAAAGAAAATGTAAAGAATTTGTGCTTTACATACTTTTGTAGAATTAGCGAATTTTACATTACATTGCTACTGGCAACAGTAATTCTGGGACGGCTTACTCTTATATGAATTAAATTGTTACTAATTACGTCATCATCCTGATCAATAGCGTATTCGGAACAGAATTTATCATTCGAAGTAGTTTTATTTATTTTTTATTCGACATTGTAAATACTTGCATTCCACACGAGCTCTAGTAAATTACAAAAAGCAATAAATTACTGGATCATTACACATGAGATTTTAATTTCACACCGTTTCACAAAGAGTTTGGTTTATAAAGCGTAAAGATAAATCAAAATTCACGTGTCGGTGTCGGAAGGTAATTAATAGATTCAAATAAATATTTCTTGGAAACACTAGCATTCTCATCTGATTTTCTGTGTGTAGCAGCAACATGCAAGTCTTGTCTACTTATCAGAAAAAGTTAAGTGGATTGTGCATGCTTGCTAAGCATTAACACAGAAAATAAATTGTGGTGTCTGACGGAACGATAAATCTTGATAATTATAACTAAGTAAATATAAACTCAAACTTACAAGTTTAGCATATTAACTTCAAGAAATATTTTGTTGTAACCTATAGTTTCTTCGGCATAACAAGTTCACCAATTATACATAATATACTCATTAATAGCAAATAGCAATTGTTTCAACTTACCACTGCTTTTAATGCAGATGTTTCAGATTTTAGCTGTTCTATGTTGATAATGGATTTTGCGCTCTAAAATTTAATGTACAGGTAATACATTTCATGTTCGATGATGTATATATATCCCAGTCGTATATAACCATGTTACATGTCACTCTATAATAATGTATGATTTTCCGTTAAAAGATAGTTACATGTTTTGTGTTAATTATACCACTAGTATGCCAAATGTAGAGATTTAACAGTTCTTTTGGAACACTTCAGTTTCAATAAAAAGGAGTGCTTTTGGAAGGTTTACGGTATATTGTGTGACAAATTTTGCTTAGGTAATACGTTATAATCCTTTAAAATTTAAATGCTCATGTTCCTACCATAAAACATCTTACCGTTTTATTATTCTCCTCAATCGTGGACAGCAAAATCCCATAACTGGTAGAAACCTTCAGATCCTAAATAAATAAAGATTATAGTTAACATATTATGGGCGTTGTGAGGGTCTGGTTTTTTGTGACAACTTCTTTTCGAGATCAAAAACTTCCCTGAATAATAGGGTTAACTTTTCGTCAAATGATTTCATTAGAAATCTTGCAACAGTTTCAAGGCGTTTAGATTTCATACATACATGTAAGCGTTTTTCTACACTTACATGTATGTATGAAATCTAAACTCCGTATGTCATATTTATGTATTATGTCACGGTCAACATTATCCTTCGTTATTCCCAGCAACACTGAAGATTTGTGCTGGTTTTTTCTCGTTGCGGCGGGGTTAATATTCCCTTTCTCCTTTCAATTAATAAATATTATAATGGCTTTAATAGACATACATAACTACAATATGACATTGAGTTATTCTAGGGAGAAGAAAGTAAATACAAAGAGGTATAAAACCATTTTCACTTTGATTCTACAGAAGATGTTTGGATGAGCACTCATGTATGTGTCCATTAAGGGGTTAGTTAAAATTCCGCCTTGTAATAGAGAAGAGCACGGAAAATATATAATTTTCCTGGATATCTTATATCAGTGTAAGTGTAACTCAACCACGTTTAATGATATTTCTTTAAACCTCAATATTGTAGACGTTTTTACGGGTTCAGATGGAGGACTTTTCCAGACAAAGGAAATGATAGGATAAGACTTTAACAGTAATGACATGGCAATTGTTGAAAAATAACTACTAAATCATGTAACGATAGCCATGGATGAATACGTCTTTTTTGTTTGTTTGTTTTTCTAAGCATTCAGCTCAAAGAGATTTACAGCCATACACATTGCACCATACTCTACCACAGGAGCACATTCGAATATTGCATTATAAGTATCACTTGTGGCGAACACGCACATATAAACATGACCTATGGATCTTGCGAAGAGGTAATCCACCTCACTTTGGCATGAATGGGATCCGAACTCGGATGAAGATGTAATTTCATGGTTTACTATAAAGTTTTTGGAACCTTTCGATGTTGACTTATTTCGGTAAACTTGATTTAACCTTCTTTCTACTGGGTTTTTTCAGGCTTTTGGGAATCTTTGAAGTACTATAATAAAATTTACACAGATATGCAATATTAAGGAATTTTTGTTGTTGATGTCAGCAATTTTGTATGTGACGTCATCAAACCTAGAACGACATAGGATGTGAAAATAATACGGAAACAAGCGAAATATTAGGAAATAATCTGATGTAGTAATATAATAGAAATAAATTTCATCCAAGTCTAGACGCTTATTATTGTATTTATTAGGGGAAGATGGTCTTTATAAAAAAAATACACACTTCAACCCTCTTAGTGAGATGATCAACCAGAAGAATAGAACAAACACGCATACTAGTTTTGTTTCAGATCTTTCCCTTCAATATCTGTCTAAATGTTGATATGGGATAAATTTCCTGGCTCTTACGATTTGGTTCCTTACAAACTCACTGTAACCCTACTTTTAAGCCATGCTTCTAACATATACAAATGTTAGCTTTCTCTCCAAACAGATCGTGTTGACAGTACGGAAAGACCACTTGGAGTGGAATATATGACACGAAGATGCTTGTACATACTGTGCATCACTAGCTTTCACGTAGAGTAATACGTTCGCTGCCACAACCTATGACTTATATATCTAAAAAAAGTCTAGGTTGTCTGTCAAAACTGTCAAAATTTTGAATTGTATAGTGCGATAGTGCATCCAGGGAGACTTTCAATATTTTTCTTCTGTATTGTGAAATCTTGAAAATATCATCGATATAACACCACTAAACGTACGGTTTCAAATCACAACCCTGTACAAACCGTTCTTCAAACTCAGAAATAAATGGAATAGTATCTGTAGCATCCGATGACATTATTATTGTGCCAATGGCTGTTCCAAGCGTTTGTTTGAAATAATTTTTGCTATCTTCAATATTTTATCCCCGGTGATACAATAAGGTATGCTATATAAACTGCTATGAACATCCCAAGAAAAAGTTGATTTCCTTACAATGAATCAGGAAGTATACATTTTGATATAATTATTGCCACATATATGTATACTGTAATAAAAAATTATAGTTAGTTTTCCTTTCGAATAAGGCACCTCTAACTCTATTTATAAAACTTACCGTTTCATTCAACGCATCAATATCAGACTCCATATTTCCAAATCTTGCAAAAATATTCTGATCCTAAAGGCAACCAAATGCACGCAAATTTCTAAAATTATTATTCCTTCAAACTACAATGTTTATCTAAGAAAATTACAAAAAGCAATAAATTACTGGATCATTACTCTGAGAATTTAATTTCTCACCGTTTCACAAAGAGTTTGGTTTAGAAAGTAAAGAAAAATGTAATAATTTTTTATTTGCAAGTTTTTTCCTAATCCTACTACATAATCTATTCATGTAAGAGGGTCTATTTCAAAATTCATGTTTCGGAGTCGGACGATATTTGATAAATTCTAAAAATATATTTCGTGGAACACTAGCATACTTATTCGTTTTTCTGTGTGTGGCAGCAACATGCAAGTCATGTCTACTTATCAGAAAAGGTTTACTGGATTGTGACATTCTGATGATAGAAATCGTCGAGGTCTAGATTCTTAGAAAGTAAAGTTACTGTTGAACTTTATTGACTTTGTAGAAAATCTTTTGATGATACCCAATTTTGAAACAGACTTATCAATAAACTAACCACTTGAATCACCTAAAGTTAGAGATATTAATGGCTTAAAACAGCAGAATTTAAATTTCTCAACATCTCAAACTTACATGAAAATAAGAAACCTGAAATAGACATATATTATAAAGTCCCTCGCGTATACTACAACACTGAACATCCAACACACGCAAAATAATATACCACACAACTTAGCGAAACGAATCAATCAAAATTGAAGAACGACTTTAGGAGTAACGTGGATATTTGAGTAATTGTGATTAGCCACCATGTATTAGCTCCTTTAACTCCCGGCTGGAGCAAAAATTTACATCTTGTATAGAGGTTTACGGATGAGACGTTGGGCAATGTTTCCACGTGAAGGGACCTACTGTCCTCGCGGGGCCACTCCCGCTATATGTTATATGTTGTGTGCGCCACTAGTCTAACAATATACATTAATTGTCCTCGTCGGCTAGTGGTGCAGTGTTGTGTATGTGAGTGTCCGTAAAGGTGTTTATACCTAACTTGAATAGAAAAAAAAAAAAAAAACTCCTTTAATGCATAATATCCCCGGAAAAGGAAAGCAAATTATTGGTCATTTCGTTGCTATTTTTCTTTTACCCGAGGGTTAACTATTGGAAAGATAACAGTGAAATAAATTCGGTAAAAACTGATAAGACCCGAGAGTTACTCATAAAACTATTAAAGGGTTAAGATATTGAATATAAAACTTATCATACAATATAACATATATTCATACTGTATAAACCAATTATTTTATTCGGTCTGTTTTGCACTCCCTCATGAAACAAATTGAACGCAATACGAATATGTAATATGCGTACAATAGTATTATGTAACAAATGTTTAAACATTTAGCAGAACGGAACCGAAGCATTGACCATTTATTTGCTAATTTGCTTTTTCCAGGGGTTGCTTATTGGAAATATTATATATGATAAATTTGGCAAAAGCTTATAAGACACCTGGCTCCTTATCATATCATACAGGTTTCCAATGGAAAGTTTAATATTTTCAAGAAATATGTTTATGCATTAAAAAGGTAATTCCTACATAACAATAGCGAACGCAATTAAAACATTGCTAATGATAATCGTCGTTGGAGCTACATGCAATAAATTTTGGTTTAATTTTCTCCATCTGTTGTCATCAATACAATTCTTTACTGTGAATCTTAATAGACAACAAGAGCGTACGTTCTAGCATAGTATATACCAAGTAGGAAACCACTTATTTAATCACGGAGGATATAAGCAATTGATATATATCCTGACTGAGGATTTAGATACCAATCTAATAATCAAAAATTTAATACCAAGGGTAAGATTGTCCTTATTATCTGTTATCCTACGTAAATCAAAAGATTTTTACCGTTTTATTCTGAGCATCAATTCTGGATTCCATATTTCCAAATCTTGCAGAAACAATTCTATCCTAACAAAGGAATATTAGGCTCGTATTAACTAACCTATTTGTAAAAATGTTATACTACATACAATGTAAAAAAGAAAACCTGCTCACTCATACTCAATATTTAAGCAACACTTGATGACAATGACTGATACATACTTATGCATCCTTTCACCATATACAGTAGATCTATAGGAGTAGTATTGGGTTTTCCCATCTCCTGACAGCTACCTCATTATAAGCTGGAGCAAGTTTCAAGTGATATAATAAAAGGTCTAAAATAGTAGGAATTGTACGTCAGGTATAAAATCATCTAACAATTGATAACGATTTCACACAATTCGCATTATTCGATTTAATTGACCAGACACTTATATAATATTTTAACATAACTTGCTAGTGCGGTTAGTTGAAGGATATATCTTTTTCGGTTTATTTTAAATCACAACAAGAAGCCGCGGGTCCGCTTTATGACTGCACATGACCTAAGTCTATATGCACAAAAGAGTACTACGGAGAAGGGTGTAATTAAACTTTAATATATGTGTCTATTATATTCGCAACAAAGTTGCTATTAATAATTAATAAACCTATTATCCTATTCGATTCAACATAAAATACTGGCTGGTTCCGCAAGGGCTTAGGGACTTGTACGGAATGGCGAACGTCAAAAATCTGCACAGACCAAAGACCAAAGACCAAAGACCCAGGTTTCGTCGCGCAGTCAATTAAATTCGCTTTTATGTCACATATCTATTTTTTACGGAAGGAAAAATCTAGCGATATAAATTTTTTGTTGTCACATATAGACATTTAGTCTCTTCCGCATAACAAATTCATCAATTATACATAGTCTAGTCACAATTAAGAACAAATAGCAATTGTTTCAACTTACCACTGCTTTTAATGCAGATGTTTCAGATTTTAGCTGTTCTATGTTGATAATGGATTTTGCGCACTAAAATTTAATGTACAGTTAATACATTTCATGTTTGATGATGTATATATCCCAGTCATATATAACTGTGTTACGTGTCACTATAATAATGCATGATTTTCAGTTAAAAGTTAGTTACATCTTTTGCATTAATTATACCACTAGTATGCCAAATGTAGAGATTAACCAGTACTTTTGGAACACTTCAGTTTCAATAAAAAGGAGCACCTTTGGAAGATTTACGGTATATTGTGTGGCAAAGTTTGCTTATGTAGTATTTTGCTTATAATTTATTTGAAATTTAAATGGTCATATTCCTACCATAAACCATCTTACCGTTTTATTTTGCACATCAATTTTGGACAGCAAAAGCCCATAACTGGCAGAAACTTTCAGATCCTAAAGAATTAAAGATCATAATTAAATATATTAAGAGGAGTTATGAGGGGTCGGGTTTTTTGTAATAACTTCTTTGCGAGATCAAAAATGACCCCTCATAATAGAGTTTACTTCTCGCCAAATGATTTTTTGAGAAATCTTCCAACAGTTTTAATGCAAGAAAACACTTACATGTACGTATATAATCTAAACGCCGTATGTCGTATTTATGTATTTTTAATATTAGAAACATGATCAACAAGAATAATAAAATAAACACGCATATTAGTTTTATTGCCGACCTTTTCCTGCAATATCTGTCCAAAATTTTATATGGGTTAAATTTCCTTACTCTCTTGAATTGGTTCCTTACAAACTCATTGTAACATCTACTTTTAAGATATGCCTCTAATCGTTAAGCTTTCCCTCCAAACAGATCGTTTTGACAGCACGGAAATCATCATTTGGCGTGCAATACATGACATGAAGATGCTTGGACATACTGTGGTTCACTAGCATTCACGTAGAGTAATACGTTCGCTCCCACAACTAATGCCTTATATATCAAAATAAGTTTAGTTTAGTTATTTACTTTTGTATTATTTACTTAATAGCGTATAGCGTATTCGGAACAAAATCTATTATTCGAAGTTGTTTTATTTGTTTTTTATTCGACATTGTAAAGACATTCCACACGAGCTGTAATAAATTATAAATAGCAATACATTACTGGATCATTACTCATGAGAATTTAATTTCACACCGTTTCACAAAGAGTTTGGTTTAGAAAGTAAAGAGAAATGTAATAATTTTTTATTTACAAATTTTTTCCTAATCCTACAACATTCCTACAAATCTATTCATGTAACAGGTCTGTTTCAAAATTCATGTTTCGGTGTCGGACGGTATTTGATCGATTCAAATAAATATTTCTTGGAAACACTAGAATTCGCATCTGATTTCCTATGTGTGGCAGCAACATGCAAGTTATGTCTACTTATCAGAAAAAGGTTCACTGTATTGTGCTTGCTTGCTAAGCATTAACACAGAAAATAAAATTTGGTGTCGGACGGGACGACAAATCTTGATAATGATAACTAAGTAAATATAAACTCAGTTTCTATCTAACCTCGTCTGATCTGTGAATTATGCAATATATGGTTCCGGTGGTGACATTCTTTAGATAGAAATCATAATATCCAGTATGTATGGCACAGTGTAGCTTTTTTAAAAGTAAGGTTACTGATGAACGTTATTGACCTAGTGGAAAAACCTTTGATGATACCCAATTTTGAAACAGACTTATCAATAAACGGACCCCATGAATCACCAAAAGTTAGATATATTAATGGCTTAAAACAACAGGACATGAATTTCTCAACATCTCAAACTTGCATGAGAATAATTAACCTGAAATAGACGAATATTATAAAGATCCTTGCGAATATCTGAACTACAACACTAAACATCCAACACACGCAAAATAGTGTACCACATAACTTAGCGAAACCAATCAATAAAAAAAATGAAGAAGGACTTAACGACATGAACATGGTAATGGATAGTTAAGAAATTATGATTACCCACCAAGTATTTAACACTTTAATACATAATATGCCCGGAAAAAGAAAGCAAATCATTGGTCATTTCTTTGCTATTTTTCTTTTACCAAAGAGGTAACTGATGGAAAATAATAGTAAAATAAATTCGGTAAAAACAGTTACTCATAAAACTATTAAAATAATAGGACATTTAATTGATAAGTTTGATGGTTATGTAGTAAAGGGTTAAGATATCATTTCATAACGGTTTAAACACGGCTATAGAACTTATCATACAACATAACATATATTAATACTGTATAAAACAATGATCATATTCAGTCTGTTTTGCATTCCCTCATAAAACAAATTCAATAGCAACTCTAATCCTAATCATATAACTTACCTTTCCTATCAGTGCATCAATATCAGACTCCATATTTTCAAATCTAACAGAAATATCTTGATCCCAAAGACAAGCAATACGAACATATAATACGAATACAATAGTTTTCTGTAACTGTTTAACCATTTAAAATGCACAGTGTTCGCAGAAAGGAACCAAATCATTGGTCATTTCTATGTTAATTTGCTTTTTCCATGGGTTAATTATTGGAAATATTATATATAATAAATTTGGCAAAATATTATAAGACCTCTGGATCCTTATCCAATCATACAGGTTTCCAATGAGAAGGTTAATACCAGTAGGAGGTATGCTTATGCAATAAAGAGGTAATTCCTACATAACAGTTGTGAACGCAAGTAAAACGTTGCTAATGTTAACCGTTTATCGTCATTGGGACTACGTGTGTTAAATTTGGTTAAATTTTCTCTACCTGTTGTCGTTAATACAATTCTTCATTAGGAACCTTCATGGGAAACAGATGCGTGCTTTCTAGCATAGTATATACCAAATACGGAACCATTTATTTAAACACGGAAGATATAATCAATTGATGCATATTCTGATTGAGGATATTGATATCAATCTAACGATCAATCTTAATATCAAGTGTAAGATTATCCTAATTATCTGTTATCCTAGTAAATCAAAATTTAACGAAGTTACCGTTTTATTCAGCGCATCAATTTGGGACTCCATATTTCCCAATCTTGCAGAAACAATTCGATCCTAAAAAACGGAATAATAGGCACGTATTAACTAACCTATTTGTAAAAATGATCTACTTTAAAACTACAATTTAAAAAGGAAAACGTTCTCACACATACTCAATACTAAAGGAAAACTTTATCACCCATACTTAATACTTACGCAACAATTCATGGCAATGGACTGATACATACTTATGCATCGTTTGACCGTATAGACCAATAGAAGTAGTATTGGTTTTCCCATTTCCTGAATTCTACCTCATTATAAGTGGAGAAACCTTCAAGTGATATAATAAAAGGTCTAAAATAGTAGGAATTGTACGTCAGGTATAAAATCATCTAACAATTGATAACGATTTCACACAATTCGCATTATTCGATTCTATTGACCAGACACTTATATAATATTTTAACATAACTTGCTAGTGCGGCTAGTAGAATAATTTTTTTTTTTCGTTTTATGTGCATTTTAAATCACAACAAGAAGCCGGGTCCGCTTTATGACTGCACATGACCTAAGGTAAAATGCACAAAAGAGCCCTACGGAGAAGGATGTAATTAAACTTTAATATATGTGTCTATTATATTCGCAACAAAGTTGCTATTAATAATTAATAAACCTTTTATCCTATTCGATTAAACATAAAATACTGGCTGGTTCCGCAAGGGTTTAGAAACTTGTACGGATTGTCGAACGTCAAAAATCTGCACAGACCAAAGTCTACCACCACCCAGGTTTCGTCGCGCAGTCAATTAAATTCGCTTTTAAGTGAAAAAGCTATATTTTACGGAAGGGAAAATCTAGCGATATAATTTTTTTGTTGTAACATATAGACATTTAGTCTCTTCCGCAAAACAAATTCACCAATTATACCTAGTCTAGTCACAATTAAGAGCAAGTAGCAACTGTTTCAACTTACCACCGCTTTTAATGCAGATGTTTCAGATTTTAGCTGTTCTATGTTGATAATGGATTTTGCGCACTAAAATTGAATGTACAGTTAATACATTTCATGTTTGATGATGTATATATCCCAGTCATATATAACCGTGTTACGCGTCACTATAACAATGCATGATTTTCAGTTTAAAGTTAGTTACGTGTTTTGTATTAATTATACCAATAGCATGCCAAATGTAGAGATTTACCAGTACTTTTGGAACACTTCAGTTTCAATAAAAAGGAGCACCTGTGGAAGATTTACGGTATATTGTGTGACAAATTTTGCTTATGTAGTAATTTGCTTATAATTTCTTTGAAATTTTTAATGGTCATATTCCTACCATAAACCATCTTACCGTTTTATTATGTACATCAAATTTGGACAGCAAAAGCCCATAACTGGCAGAAACTTTCAGATCCTAAAGAATTAAAGATTATAATTAAATATATTAAGAGGAGTTATGAGGGATCGGGTTTTTTGTGATAACTTCTTTACGAGATCAAAAATGTCCCCACATAATAGGGTTTACTTTTCGTCAAATGATTTTTTGAGAAATTTTGCAACAGTTTTAATGCAGGAAAACACTTACATGTATGTATGTAATCTAAACGCCGTATGTCGTATTTATGTATTTTTAATATTAGAAACATGATCAACAAGAATAATAATAGAAACATTCATATTAGTTTTGTTGCAGACCATTCGCCGAAATATCTGTCCAAAATTTTATATGGGTTAAATTTCCCGACTCTCTTGAAATGGTTCCTTACAAACACATTGTAACATCTACTTTTAAGATATGGTTCTAATCGTTAAGCTTTCCCTCCAAACAGATGGTTTTGACAGCACGGAAATGATCATTTGGAGTGCAATACATGACTTATATATCAAAATAAGTTTAGCTTAGTTATTTACTTTATTATTATTTACTTAATAGCGTATGACGTATTCGGAACAAAATTTATCAAGTTGTTTTATTTATTTTTCATTCGACATTTTAAAGACATTCCATACGAGCTGTAATAAATTACAAAAAGCAATAAATTACTGGATCATTACTCATGAGAATTTAATTTAGATTACAAAAAATGCAGAATGCCATTGCCGGTTACGTATTAAATCGTTATACGAAAGAGCCAGATGTAATTAGTT
>JANTOQ010406795.1:0-11873 GCA_027564595.1 Bythotiara depressa
TTATTTGACTTCCATTTCTGATTTCTAAACAAAATTATCTTTCCAACGGTATATAATATCATGACGTCGAAAAAAAAGTTTTGACCACCTGCTGAGGATCTAGTCCCAACGGAAGAACCATTTTTCCAAGTACTAAAAATTTACAACTTTTGTTTCCAAGTAAATTTTAGGAAAAGTCACAAAATGTCAGCCCATTTGCACCAGTAGTTCAAAATATATATTTTTTCAACCGACAGGGGGCGGATTCCCCCCCCCCCCCCCAGGCTGAATAGGGTTAAACCTGACCTAGTGGTGTTTTTTTGGTTTTAGTTTGAATAAATCGCGTGGATATATTGACAACTCGTTCGGAATGTCCATCAAGTGATTATGAGCAAAACATTATTTTGTGTTGTAGATTGGAGAAGGAAGTATATTAATGCAAGTTCAAAGATATGAAGTAAAAAGTTAACATAATTACAAAGGAAAGACTTTTCGAAAAAAAAGTTCTAGCACAAAACGACAAACTACTATTTTTAAATTTGTTTTTAGTAAGGAGACTAAACATAGACAGAACACATTTAGTATTACTTGTCCTGAATACTGTGCTGATCCTCCACGCAGCGGTGTTTTGGAATGTTGTGGATGTAAGCAACTTTTCAAAACAAAAACAGGGAATGTCTATGCATAAATTGTACGATCATCAAGTCAAAGTTTCTGACAACCAAAAAACATTTCAAAAAGGTAACAGCGTTGAAAAGGATGTTACAGATGAAGTATTGTCACGAGTCGAAAAGTAGGTTACTGTAAGAAAAATAGTGTAAGAGGAGGAGCAGATAAACGAAATAAGTAAGACGTTTTATTCAAAAATGGAACAACTGGATGAAGGGAAAAAATCCTGTTAATGTAGCTTTTGAAAATAACACTGACAAAACACTCGAACCAAAGTGTATAGACTGCCAGACTAGTATCAATGGTGCCTCTTCAAAACACCGAAAATTTCTAACAAAGAATAGACGGAGCTCGTTTAGATTACTTGAGAGTATATTTTTCTTACCTTTACACGCACGTTAATATAATCAACCAGTAAATTCATCCCGGTTCGAACAGATTGTCAAAAAGTATTGTAACTTCTTTTATAAAGATGCACAATATCAAAGTTTGTAGGAAGCGTCGAGTTAACAAAGAGTCATTTTCACCGGCAGTAATCAAGTAGCACTGTACCCTAAGAGAAGCTTTAGTCAGAACTTGTAGAGACAAGCCTACTTATGATGGAAAATGGGGACGACTTAAACCAGAATAGCATTTTAATGTTGACCAAGTAACTTTACCGTTTTCCATAGACCGAAAAACTTATGAAATTCATGTACCAAAATCTGATTGTGCCAACTATATACTGTGGGATGGTAATACATCAATTGGCCTTGAAAAGCGTCAATGTTCCTTATAGGCTTTGTTTTATCCCAGTTAATGACAATGTTCGTATTGAAGTATTCTTCAGTGGCTAGGGAGCGAGAAAATCCAAGGATGAAAAATCAGCATACCACAAATATGTCGATGTTTATTGGCAAGTTAATGTTTGAGCTGACACGGAATTCTGTGTTAAGTGGAAAAAAGAAAAACTGGCACCATCTGTGAGACATTTAAAATAATTTGTCCTTTTTGCGGTAACTTAGAGGCACAAACAAAATAATTGTTCGAAACAGAGTTTGGCTGCTTGATTGCAGCTTGATTACTGCTGATGGCTAGGACAATGATAAAATAACACCTGAAGGTCTTCCTGGATATGTTCTTCCTCCTCCACTACCCACTACATTTGCTTCGGATCATATTTTTTCAGATGTACCTAAGCTTGCTGAAATTTCAACAGATGATATGACCGAAACAGATATTGCATCAGAACCAATGGATGAAGAGTTAATACAAGAGGGTTATCAAAGATGTACTATGAGAGTGACCGTAATTATACAAAAGTTGGAAATAAATTTAGATTTTTCAATGATAACTGATGGTTTAACGAGAGAGTAACATGTTACAATGAACGAATGATGAAGATGAGAGTATATATTGAAGTTATAGACTTGTCATATTGAAAATTCTCGTATATTGCATACATCAATTGCGTTTGATTTATTGAGATCACGTTTTGTTGTGTTACCTGAAAATTTTTATTTTCTTCCCAAGATAAGTTATGTAACAACTTAATAAATATTTAGTACTCAAAACTCCAATTTCTTAAGACTCTATTTGTTACTGGAGCAAAACCTAGTTTCTTATATGTAAAAAAGGGTATGTTACCAATGGTCAAGGATTGGAATCAAACCCCTACCCTTCCGGTGAAAAATGAAGGTCCTGTCCACTACACCATCGCCACACTAATAAAACTCAAGAGATACAAATCAACATGCCCTGTTATATATTCGTTGAAACGAACCTTCCAGCCTCCCAGCCATCCTTTACCTTTTAACGCTCTGATGCCTGTGATGCATCCAAACTAGTTTGTGAAACATTCATCATAAATTCAAGCAAAGGGATACTATTTGGCAACTGTTCTATTTTTTGAAGTGGTCTTAGATATGAATCTTATCAACATATGTGGACACCAGGCACTTAAGAAAACGGTCAAAAGGTTCTATATGTAAGCCAAACATACTATTGTTGTATGTTACTTGGCTCTCCTGCATAATTGATTTTCAATTTTGTAGTACATTCTTCCAACATATGAGGACACAGGCACTTAAAATAATGCAAAAATATTGCAAAGAACATTCCTCAAATGCCTTATGTCCACATATATGGACAAAATATATTTGTGTTATCACAAGCAAAGCAGTTAAAGATTCATAATTACCAAGACCTAATATTTATACTTGAATCCTTCAAGACACAAAATAGCATAGGACATTTTTTACAAGCGATAATAGTTTATCAAATTCAGCAAATTTTAGCTTGCTGTTATGCTTAAGTGTGCTGCAATTTTGAAGGAATTTGAAATCCACCACGGTACAATCTGAAAATGATCAAAATAATGGTTAGCCAAGCTGTGATCTATTCCAATTTATCCTGGATCTGCAGTATTTCTTAAGATATTTGTGTCTATAAAATGTATACATATGTGGATGCCAGGAACGATAGGGTTAACTCTATTAGTACTTGGATTTTAAGAGCTCTTTAATACACCCTCCACAAACTTTGACTCGTATAAAAACAAACCGTACATTTTCATTGTTACACTATTGTCATCATATTGTCTTCATTGTTTCAATTCGGATGACAAAAGTATCAATTTTGAATTCAGCGCAATATTTTATTTTTTTTGCAACATTTTGATGTTACCACCTGTTAATAATCCGGTAACCATTGGTACAGAAACAAATATTTTCAAAAATAATCAATATGGTTGCATTACTTATAGGATTGTAGGAAAACCCACAAAATATCGACGTAAAAGCTCAAGCGGTTTCGGAATTATTAATAAATGTTCACTAAAGGGCAGGGGGTAGAATCCGCAACCTGCAGTACTAGTAGTATATAATACAATAACGCAATAGACGTATTACAAATGTAAATACATTGTGGTTAACCCACAACCGTGCGCGGATATGACATTGATTTCTACATTGTAGAGTGTTACGTAATGTGTCTACAATTGATCGCAATAATTTTTCAATTCATATATGGATTTGTACATGGAAATCGTTTACGCTTCAGAAGTAAATATTTAAAAAGGTTAATATAACCAAGTTATTTGCAAAAGTATATAAACTTTATATAAAAATGTGTCTAGACGAGCTCAAGGCAATGTGGTATAGATCTAACGCTTACTATATTAATATGCGATACGATGGTCTGTATGATTACGTTTGGCGTCAAAATTAAATAAAACATGACAGAAACGGAAGCTATTAAGTTTAATTACCACTTGTTAATTTATCGTGGGCAAATTTTAACGCGAGCTTGTTTTCTCGTTTCTAATTCGCTATGCAGAAATTGTCGAACCAAAATGTAGCTTTGGTTCAACCTATTTTTCTAGTCGCGTGATCGATATTATGCAAGGAACAAAGCTGTGCGGCACAGTCGCGATAAAAGTAGTAAGTGGAAAGTAAGCACTCTAAAAATAAACATTTTCAACACAGGGTATTTTTTTAGAAAACAAAACATGAGTTATCTTTTAACAATAATTTATTTACGTTTCTTATTTTATTATAGTTGAATGATTGTTTTTCAGTCAGTCAGATTATCGATACAATGATAGTATTACAATACATATCCACTCCCACTCCCCTCCGCCTTTATAATAAGCACCCAATAACACGCACTAATCTAATAAGCGCCCACTTTCGATTAAGCGTCCACCCCCATCGGACGATCAAGATCAATTACCAAAAATCTGATCAGGTTTCCCAAGATGCAATGGAAAGCATAAAAATAAATAAAAGTGCAAACGATATGCGTCTATACTGAAAATGAGATGAAGCTATATATTCTCGAAATTTGAAATTGTGTATCAAGAACAGTCATTCGTTCATTATAATCTTTGTTTACTCATTTCTTTAGTTTCCTCAAATCCCGATAAATAAATAAGCAGCCGCCGCCCTGATAGGAATAGAATTAATAGTAGTTCATATCTCGATATTTTTTCATCGTTATCGAAAGCCAAATCGATGTGATACATAAAAGCGGGAAACATAAAACATCAAGTTCTAAAATAGGAAGCCCAGGAGGCACATCGCTTATTCTTAATTTTTAACTAAAAAACTACGAAACGAATCAAAATTATCTCGCAATAATAAAATTATCTTAAGATAATGAAATTATATCGTGATAATAAATTTATCTTAAACCTATTCAGGCTGTCAGGTTTTATTAAATATATTTTGAACCACAGGTGCAAATGGGTTGAAATTTTGTGACTTTTTTCTAAAGTTTACTTGGAAACAAAATGATGGAAAAATTTTATTATTTGGAATAATGATTCTTCCGATAGGATTAGATCCTCTGCAGGTGGTGAAATTTTTTTCGACGTCATGATATTATATACCGTTAGAAATCACAAATAATAATAGTCAAATAAGCTAATTCTATTTGATAAAACACCCCGCAGGCTTCTTTTAGAACATTTAAAGTAGGTCTCAAATTTCTTGGTGACTAATAGGAAAACAAATGTTTGCTGAGGTCATCAGCACAGTGATGCCTAAAAGGGTAATATGTAGGGTAAAAAACCCAACCCCCTGAAATGCTATTCCAATGAAACTTTCCACGCTATATCAATATAAAATAATAGTAAAAGTCACAAAAGTTCAGCGTCATACGATAAGTACAACCAGTGATATTACAAAAGGTTCACTTATGGGGGAGGTCGCCCACCAACCCCCTCCACCCCGACCACCACCACCACCACCCTAAATAGGGTTAAGATAATTATATTATCTCGAGAAAATTTCGATTCGTTTCACAGTTTATAATAAATAAATAAAGTTTAAGCTACAACAAAGAAATTTATATAAATGTTTCATCAGCTTCAAAGTAAATTGCCATCGATACTTCATCTACTGGCACCTACGCCACTTACCAAATGCAGGGCTTATACCTTATACTCTAAGTATTTTTTCTGGTATACGGTTCAATATATAATGGAAAGACGATACGTCATCGGGAGATGCGATTTAATTAAACACCAATAGTTGTCACATCACACATATTGTATACTGTTAATATAAGACTTATAAGACTTGTTATAACGAATATGAGTAGCAAGATTTATCTAATACATATTATGATTACTTACGGAAGTCTGAGAAAATCGGGAGGTAAAAATATTGTATTTTTGAATTCTACTTAAATGCTAAATAAACTGGGAGTGATTTGCTCTGGATTGTATAACTAGTGGAATTAAAAAGAAACACTACTGTCGGTTTTTAAATTGTGTAATTAAGTTAATTTAAATTGAATGAATTAATTTAATACGTCACATTAAATGATATGTAAATATATCATGTCAAAACATTAATGATATATTACCTCTTTAAATGTAATCTGATGATACAAGGGGGACTCATGGGACCTTCTCGACCATGTATATCTACAGCTAAGACGGTAAAATAATAAATATTAACACTAGAAAACTGAGTTAACGTACACGCCATTGGTAATGGTAATGCGTTTACAACACCAATTTTCTTCCACTCGGTAATATTACTGGGAGGGGAATCTTTTGAATCTTTTGCCTGGTAAGAGAATAGATGATAGCATTGTATTTTAATTTTAGCGTGAGAGTCTGTAGCTACACAATCCCAAGTTAAAATGATACCACTCTCCGTGGCAGAAATGGTAGTTTGTAACCGCGGCAAGGGTGTGCATGGTGGTGGGGCTATATTATGCCCTTGGTTGTGCATGCTTATAGGAATATTGTTAGTGTGTAGTAGCGGATGTTGATACAGTGCTGCAGGTGGTAGGTGTTGCGATTGCCAAGTCATATTCGTTACAGGAAGTCTATGTACAATTTCTTGATACTGACAATTACCGTCCCAGTTGGTATTTAAGTATGTAGTTCCTGTAGCATTACGATGTGAATTTAATGAAGGTGTTTGCATTCTCATTTTAGGTGGGAAAGATGCCATTCTTAGGCCTTGATTAGTAGCAACTACTTGCGTATTTACACCAGGAAAGTTTTTCTCTTTAATCTGACTACTATTTATCATAACAAACCGTTCATTTGGAGCAAATGTAATACGTGGTCTCTGCAATGGTATTTGCATTGGAGGCATGTGTTGAGGATGAACCATTACTATTCGAGGAGGTGATGAATTGGGGAGTGGTTGGAGTCGTCTTTGCTGGTATGGTAATGGACCAAAATTCGGACGAATTGAAGCATTATGTACAAGCGTTGGAGGTACATGTGGAGGGTGGTGCAACCTGGTAGCCGAAGCTACCGTCCTTGCTGATATTTTCGGTGCTGCTCCATCATTTGAGAATTCTTTGTTGCATCGCTAAAGGTAATAACATATTTCATCTAAGAATAACTATAAAACCTATTATCTCCATGTTATTAGATTTTATTGAGTAAGATTATGAAATAGAGACATTTTGTCAATTAAGTATGAAATAATTTAAAAAAAAATTAAATACGTGACGATGCGAATAATAAACGTGCATGATCGTAGTATGTTTAATAGAGCTTGTTAAAACCCAGTGGGCACCTGACGTCTTGTCGACGTCCGTTTTTTTCTCTAATTTATTTAATGTCGGTATTTTCATATTACAAGTCATATCACTTAACATAAAATATAAATAATCAATCTCGGAAACTATTCATGCACGCGACTTCCAACTTGGTTTGAGTAAAGACCATATCAAGTAGATTAATTTTCACTTATAATTTTTTGCTGACGTCACCTTTTGATGATGTCATCAATAATTGACCAAAAATTGACCAAAATTGGTTCATTTCTTTCCCATATAGCATGTGTGTATATCATACCTAAAAAAGTAATTTTTAATGTCAATATCTTTGTTTACACCTTATAATTCAATGTTTATACCATAAAAATTAGAAAACAATTGTCAGGTGACCTTGACAAAAAGGTCAGTTACAGCAATATTAATATTTATTAATCATTATTTTAATTATATTTACAGGAAATGTAGGTAATAGATATTGGTTAATGCAGTAAGTTTATATGCCGCTTTAGAAAAAATGGATGATACGTGTTTGTTAACACTTAGATCATTATCAATATTGATTCCTAGTAATTTAACATTGCTATTTTCCAATATTTTAGTTTATCCTATTAGAGCACAAATATGCTCGTATTTATGACCTGACATAAAGAAATGGCATTTTTCTTCACTTAGTTTCATATAATTATATTTAATTTGGCTAAATCATCTAAATTTTTATCACAATAAAACAACGTAATATCGTCCGTATAGTTGCAAATCTTGGTTTCGTTATTAATACAAACTAAGTCGTTAATGTATATATTAAAAGCCAACAGTCCTAATATTGACAAAAAGAGTTGTTACTTTTAGTGCGCTGCCACCTGTTTATGAAATAGCTATGTCATAACTTTAAAGCCTTTTTACTAAAATCACAGGCTTCTAATTTTGCCAATAGTAATTTATGATTAATTGTGTCTAACGCTTTAGAAAGATCCATTTAAATCACACCTCCAAAAACAAAGGGATAAGTATTTTTCAACATAAGAGTATATTTGTTTGTATATTAGGTTTTCAAATATTATTTAAACAGGGGGAGCAGACGAACAGGACGATAGTTTTTCGAACTAGTTATATCTCCCATTTGAAAGCCTGGTGTTATGTTAGAACGTTTTAGTTTATTTGGAAAATTGCTATTTTTCATATCATTATTAATAATTTTAAGTAGAAAGTCACTGAATACATCAGACGTATCCTTCAACAGTTTTGTTGGCATATTTTGAAAAGTGGTTGCTTTTTTAGCATTTCGTTTCTAATTCTTCATTTGATGAAGTCTCAATTATTTCTTTAATTCTCATAACATTTGGGTGTATCTGATATTTTTTAATTATTTCGTCTATTGAGTCTTCAGCATTAGTAAAAAAAATCATTCAATATTACGGCATCTTCCTGGTCTGAAGAAACAACTTTGTTGTTATCAATTAGTGTCAGACGTCCCGAGGACAATCAACTTAAGAACGTTGATTTGACATAATTTTAGCAATCCTGATCGAACGTACTGAGAAATAAGCAATAAAGATAAAGCCGTCATTTTAACAACCTTGATCGGACGTCCCTTATCAGTCGTACTAATTGATTGATTGATTGATTGATTGATTGATTGATTGATTGATTGATTGATATATTTATTTAGAGTCGGAAAAAAAGTTTTGTTTATACAAGTAGCTCTAATTAAAATAAAATAAAAAGAACTAATCAAATCCGACTAAAGAATAAAGTGTTTCCCGAGCGGAAAATATCCGTAAATTAACATCTCCATAAATGAACACGCTAACGTAACATCTCCATAAATTAACAAGCTAACATAACATTTCCATAAATTAACACATCAACATAACATCTTCATATGATAAAGTATCAATTTGGAAACATTCGCAAGGTATAAACGAAATAAACAAAACAAAATGTTTCTACTCAATCAATAAATAAATGAATTCCCGGTTCTAATAAACTGAAACAATTTTTAAACCTGGAATACGTCATAAATGTACCAGCGATATTTTTGTCATGTCTTCATCTAGATCAATCTGTTTACTCACACGAAACACTCTTCTGTTTACTCACATGATACATTATTATGTTTACTCACATGATACATTCTTCTGTCCAAAGTCCCTTTTGTTGATTTATTTATAAAATAGTATCTTTTTTGGGGTTGTATTTTCTCATGTGTCAAATATGTTGTTTACATGTTAGTAAGGTGGAAGAAAGCATCCCCCCCCCCTCTCTCTAGTTGGCATACGTCGTCCGTCGTTATACAGTAGTTAAAACAATGATAGCGAACATGGCGGACGGATCTATCTTTAGCTGTTTAATAAAGAACAAGAAATATTAAGATTTAACGATGGAAATAATTGAAGACAGGATTCGCAGAAGGTAAAATAGTTAATAAAAAAATTGGAGATTTAGATTCTTTCTATTTATCTGAAGCACAAGAGACAATGGAAGAACATAAATCTGTTGAAATTACTACTCCATCTCCATCCACTCCATTGTTATCAAGTCCATCTTCCCAAGAAGTTTATAAAGATGAAAACAAATCGCTAGACTTAATAAACGCCCATTTTATGGCTTTAAGAAATTGCGTTATAGAGGAGTTTACGATATAAATTGAAAGTAAAACATTTTTATAGCAAAATAATGTTTGATAAAGAAAAGGAACCGCCGCCACAGGTAGAAAATGAAATTATTAAGGGAACAAATAAACGAACTCCGTAATGAAGTTAAAACAAAAAACATAATGATTCAAACTGTGCTTGAATAATCAAACACAAATCATGCGTGACTGTACTAAATCGTTCTTACAACCACAAAATGATTACATGACGAAACGTTTTTATCAGAATCAAACACCTCCTGCGAAAGCGAATTTCAATATCCAAAAAGATTTACAAAAGCTGAAAGGAGAAACGAGAACTCTGACATACCATTAAAATTCTTTTAATGTGTTAATAAATGAAAAGACATATCGCCTTCAATAAACACACATATTAGCCTCGAGGGTATGGATCTAACAATTTGGAACCACCTAAAAAAACGATAGGTAGGCCTTCCACAAACCCCGACCATGCGAGAGCGTTAACCATCCCTAAATTGCACTTCGCTTGTGGCGATCTATCTAAGAACGACATATTTTTAGTATATTTATAATTCCCAAAGGTCCAAAACGACGATAATTATAATTCCCAAAGGTCCACAACAACGATTGCTATGAAATCTTTGCTGGTTGCAATTTGTTAGATCCATAACCTCGAGGCTAATATGTGTGTTTATTGAAGGCGATGAAAGGGTATTGCAAATAGAAAATGGTACCTTCACTCCACTAGTGTTCAGTGCTGCTGGTGGAATGGGTAGAGAATGTGTTTTACAAACAATTATCAATTTTATTAGCCGAAAAGCGAAACGAAAAACAATCACTTGTGTCATCATGGCTAAAATCTAAAATTTAATTCGCTGTCTTAAGATCTGCATTATCATACGTAAGAGGTTCAAGACACAGATGCTACATACTCATAATTACGGAGACAGACATAGCTCTGAATATGAAGGAAGCATCCATCAGAGTGTTTTAAGTGATCTATTTATTTATTTATTTTATAAAGATAATGTATATATCTTTTAAATGTTTTACCAGTAAAGAAATTAACGATGTTTTAAAGAAAATCGTTTTGAACATTTTAACTTTTTAACCGATGACGATGAAAATCAAAACATTACTGTGAGAAAATGACGTCCTGTAGTTGTCCCGGAAAATCAAAACACGTTTAACAAGGCTACTGAGAAACGACCACGTGATGGTAAACAAAAATAATATCTAATATCTAATATTATACCGAAACAATTACGAATGAGAGAATTTAATTTATATTTAAAGTCTAGTAGCAATGTTCATTTAAAACAGTTTCCAGGCGCGACAGCTAAACAATTACATTATACCCACACTCCCAGAGGAGCATCCAGATACGATGCTTATTCATGATGGAATCAACGACCTACCTACTACACGGAACAACGCAATCTACAGAAGAATTAACTGATGAGATTACAGTATATCGATTGGAAAAGAATGTAGTGATTGCAATGTAAAAAGTATTAATATCTGGTATGTTATTTTCACGAAGATTACAAAAAAGTGCAATGTAAAAAGTATTAATATCTGGTACGTTATTTTCACGAAGATTACAAAAAAGTAAAATCTACAACAAAAAAAAAATATTAAAAGAAAAATGTAGACAGAATGGATTCAGATTTATAAATAACGACAGCATAGCAGATCACCATTCATGGAAAGATGGGATCCATTTAGCGAATCTGGTAAAAAGTTTATTAATGTTTATATAAATTTAAATGTTTTTTATATCGTCCAATAATATATCGTCAAGTTCTTACTTGAACGATCCGAATATTACACAAATAGAAAATAGTAACAAGTAATAGTAACATGAAGTTATAGATAAAAATCATTTTGAAGATATATCTACAATATAAAGAAATGTTAAATTAAAAAATATGTTAAAAGATTGTCTCTTTAATTATTAATTCTGTTTCTTATATATTTGAACAATTAAAAACCATTATACCACGATATTCATAAAAAGCGTGGTCTAAATAATTTCTAAATAGTTATACCACACTTTACTGTGGTATAACTAAAAAAATGCACTGCTCCTGTCAATCAT
>JANTOQ010406906.1:0-11873 GCA_027564595.1 Bythotiara depressa
AATTTAACAATGCTGAATCTTAGAGATGTTCACCAAATTTGACGACTTAGTCAAAAAATAATAATATACAGAACAATATCACCATACTAATTACTGTGTTATGTAAAATATATCATGAATTCTGCTTCATTCCGCAAGATAATAAACTTGTACTGTAATTTGTTTCTTTCTTTCTTAATTTTTAAACATAGCAAATCTGGCTGATGAGATATACATATGTGCTGGTGTTATTTCAGGAGAATGACTTTTTTCAGTTTACTGAGCACTTTAACCTTTGTCACGTGGTGAACGTGACGAACCCTAGATTTGTCCCTGAAAATTTAGACGCACAAAAAATTACATTGCTTTAAAAAGAAAAAAATCAAATTTGTTTAAACTAATATTAAAATTGCTCATATGTTGCTTCTTTCAAGTCCACAGCAACATCAGTGTTTGCAACAATCGCTTTATAATATCAGTTCTATCAGCTACAAGTTAAGTTCCCTGTACGCATAATATTGCAGATCAAAGGAAGGCGAAAGAGATCTTTGTTTTTGCCCATGTCAATACCAGTGACTTCTGTTCATTTCACTTTTCTGCTACAAGAGATGAGAGGCACTTGTAGAATGCTGAACATTCAACATCCCCCTGCTGCACTGAAAACCAATGGGGTGAACATTCCATTATGTACCTGCAAAACACGTTCATGTCCAGTCTCGCTTCATCCAATGTATTCTTAGTTTGATACAAAAGTGATTCTCCTGATAATGCATGCTATGATGGCTCAATGCAGATGTCATGACAAACTTCAACTAGTATGTTGCCTGCAAAATCACGGACGTCATTGTGTTGCTGTGTGACAAAACTGCCCTTCTTGTATGTATTGCATGAGAGATGTCATATTGCCTGCCACATGCACACTTAGCTGGCTTACATGGAAGTATGTTCACAGCATCCCAAAATTCTTGTTTAATCAGTGAGAAACCCTTCATAACCAACTCGAGGAGCCCATCTCACATGCGATCTCATTTGCATCCCTCATATTCAGATGACATCTAAGATTGTGTATCATCAAGTACATGTTTTGTTGGTTTCATCACCCTGTTTGAATAATCAACTTAATTGATTTATTACTGTCACAAAGACTGGCAAGCAGCCGATTTGTTGATATCATGATGGTACATTTTGATTTGGCGTTTTTATCATCATGTACAAGCATAGGATTGATGATACTCTTGCCTCTAAGCCTAACTGGCAACAAAAGCAGTGTCCTCTCATCCATACATTGTTACCCTTCGTTCATTGCAGGAATTAAGTGATGATGCATAGCAAATTCTAGCTGTTGAAGTAGCTCTTAAATTACTGGAACTGTTTATATATAATTTTATATGTAGAATGTGTATTGATGCCACAGATAGTTCGTAAATGCTGTGTATATCACTCAGAGCTCAAACGAGGCAAACTCAGCCAGCATGTTTTACCCATCGATGACCAAAATTAGATATAAATTCACACTTATACATGAACTCACGAATCACAACACCCAAATGCTTTCTTCCTCTTGCAGTGATGTTGACACCAGTCTCGTCGAATATTCTAAATGTCTGTTCACATAGATCGGATTTACATACAATCAGCCAACTCTTTGAAAGAGAAACAGACTGTTATCAGGAAGTCACAGTGATCGATAAAGGAATATTCACTAAAACTTATAAATTTCCTACTTTTAAAACAATCCTTGTAAAAAATCTAGCCACCTATTTATTGAGTTGTTGTGTTTTTCTGCTCTTGTCATTTATAGGTTGTGTAATTAGCACGGAAATCTATGGTTTACTACACTACGAATTAACTTTATTATATAAATATAAACATAAGGAATACCACGACCTTCCTTGAATATGACTCCAGTACCGCTACTGTCTGTACTGAATTCACGAAGACTATATTGACGTTCATGTTGATGTGCGTTAAGTCAAACGGAGTGCCATATTATTAACATAAATGCACAGGTCTTCACTGTTTTCATTACATATCATACCACAAGATGAGAGCAGAAAAAGTGCTTGATAAAATAAAGCCCTATGATATTTATTACTTCGATTTGAAGATGGAGATTCTGATGTTTTCTTCTTGGAAAATTCGCAATATAAAGTTTGATGACCATATTTTAGAATTTTATGGAATTCAAAATAAACGTTTTATTGCTCGACATCGTTTTAGTTGGAATACAGCTCCTGTGCTGCAGTAAACCATGGTAAAAGATTAAGATATATATTGCATACAAAATTATAACATAATATTTTTTTCGTTCACTTTCACTTAGTAAAATGCTACCTCAAAAATGTTTGACAGCAATGACATCATCATTCTTAATAATTCAAGCAGGAATGAAAGTCGCTTAACAAGTGCCAAAAACCACAAATGCAAAGGCCAATATTGAGAAAATATATATGCTCTGACCTTAAAAAGTCGCATTTATACCAACATTTGGGTGTTGAATCCGAATTTGCAATTCATTTAAAATTGTTTCTGAGACCAAACCACTCCTTTAAGGAGTTCGACATTTTCAATATAAATTTGTATTATCTTTATCATCAAATTCTCATCTTAATTATACTGAAAAATCACCGGAATATCAAGATACCAGTATGTCACACCAATCAATAACATCAAGTCCAGATAGACCAGAACCACCTTATATCATATCAGGATTACATTCTTTCTATTCAGGATGTTTCAAACAAAATAGCAACATTCTCTTTTAGTCTAAATACAGATTACCAACTATGAATGGTGTCACATTCACTACAAATGTCCATTTTATTACCATGATGCAATGAAGCAAGTCTCTGTTTCAGATTTTTTAACAGATTTTGCAACAGAGTGTGAGGTATTATCATAATGCATTTCCATGCACTATCATGCAAGGCAGATTTAGATGTCCAGTATTTAATCCATCTGGTGCATTCTCTAATAAAGTCTTTTCCAGATGAACTGGATGGTAACATAAACATGGTATTTTTTCCTGTAAACCATCTTTTCATAAAACGTTTTTAAGTCTCTTCCGAATGCATCAGCTGACATCTCTCCCCATATAAAAATAGGAACATCCCAAACCAAATTATCATTATTCGATTCTGCAGCATGAACAATTTATTAATCTTCTGGTTATAACTGACACTGGAGTTGTTTGTATTCAAATCAGTGTTTGAGGAAATAAAATTACATTTAAATTTAGATTTTTTGAAATTGCACATTGTTTATTTAGTCAAAGAACATAATAGAAGAATATCATTTATCCTCCTAGTCTTTTTTAAATAAACCAAATTTTTTAGTTTTTATCAAAATAAATAATACATAGTAGTAACTTCTATGTTGTGCAGAAATAATATAGGATTTTAAAGGAAATGGAAATCTTCCAAGGCCTGAATGTATTTCCTAGTTTGAAGATTTTGGGCCAACTCTTTAGGTTCTGTTTTAGTCAGCATTCTGAATGTCGTCATCCACATTATAAACCAAAATTAAGTAATTTCACATACCTGGAATGACCAGAATGTCGACCAGTTAAAGAATCTTCGCTAGACAAAGTTCTAGGCATTACATTATGCATAAATGAACAGTATATCATAATTTGCTTCCATTACAAAATATTACTAGTTGGTACTAAGATGATCATGGTTGAAATATATGGCTTACTACAATAAATTTATTCTAGGTAGAATTTGTTGGTTTTATAGTCAGTTGGACATAATTTTTAGCAGTAGTGGTGAATGATGCTACGAATTTACTACTTTTTTTTCTATTCAAGTCAGGTATTAACACCTTACAGACACTCACATACACAACACTGCACCACTAGCTGATGAGGACAATTAATGCATATTGTTAGACTAGTGGCGAACACAACATATAACACATAGTTTGTTGTGGCCCTGTGAGGACAGTAGGTCCCTCTACGTGGAAACATTTCCCAATGTCTCATCCGTAAACCTCTATAAAAGATATTAAATTTTGCTCCCCAGCCGGGAATCAAACCCAGGGTTACTCCATCAAAGGCGAAAGCGTTAACCACTACACTACAGTTCCACGATTTATTACTGTACATACATCCAATTATACTAACATTGTAAATTTTATTTTGGATAAAGTTTTTTGGCTTATGGTAAATACAGTATTAGAAAGCATAAGGAAGATGATTATAACTTTATAATTACAATAGGGCAGAAATACTTTATAAAAATTGCTATTTAGAAAATGTTTATTCATTGGCTCACTTTCACAAGTACAAGTTAAAAATAACATTATTCTATAAGGAAAAGTAGTGTATCCATTTGCCAATTTCAATGAAAAAAATGTAACAAATTCTATTTCTATCAGAGACTTCTGTGACATAATTTACTATGTTGAACAATCTGGATTAGCTGCATTGTAAATAATTTCCAGCTTAGAATGTGGTTTGTTACTTGATTTAACTGAAAGTAAGTTGTAAATTTTATTCAGCTATGTTATATACTTTTCTGTCCCAATTAAATTTTTTTAGATACTATACTGTAATTAAAACTTTGTTTATAAGCTTAGAAAAAGATTATGATGTTTTTCATAAATGTTATTTTTCTCTTTATATATAATGATATAACTCCCTGTAAGGTGAACAAAGTAAACCACCAACAAATTCACCTAGATAACATGACAGCTTATTGGATGGTAGGGAATATAGCTTATACAAAGAGAGCAGGGAAAAGTGACAAGGTCGTTGGTATTCATTGTACAGTACCACATTTCCTTGGGTATACCACCTAATAAAGTCTTTTTGGATGGAGTAAACCGAGAAATTAATCCTACAACAATTTTGTTTCACTTATTACTAAACTAAAGTTATATTACAGTCCATAATTCAAAAAACTAAACTAAATTTATTTTAAGTGAATAAGGTGAAATATCTATTTTTATATGAGAAAATGTAAGCCAAAAAAATCACCTGCAATGAAGGAAAAGTACTCACTGGTAATGATACAGATTTTCCCTTATATATAGACCAAGAGTATATACAGCTAAACCTTAAAGTAGAATTCCCTGGCTTACCTTTTATAAAGGCTCTTAGAATGGCTTGTAAACCGAGAAATTCTACCTGGTATGTAAACTCAAACTATTAGCCATGTAGCAACCATTAATATCTTTGAAATATGAAAATCTCAAGGAAAAACCTCAAAGTAAGCCGGAAATATTGATATCTTTGTAAAAATCATTTAAAAACCAAAATTAAATAATGTCACACTATTTTTGATTCCGTTCGAAGTTGTAGCTTTTCTGGGGTGTAGAATAAAAGCGTTGAAAAATTATGTGTCTACAACATCTTCAATTCTTCGCTGGGGAGATTTGATTCTTATAGAAGGATTGTTGTCAACTCAACTGTAACCTACCCACCTACCCAGGAGACGCAACTAAATTTGCCACCCTTACTCTTTCTCTTTTCTGTTGTGTCTGGAATTGTGATCCTGGGTTAAATTTAGATGAGAAACTACTGTTTTCTCTGTTGTTTTCCAAATAATCCTCAATTGACAAATTAGAAAAAAGCCTGTAATTCTGTCAGCCAGTCAAATCATTCCATCCATCTCTGTCAAACAATAAAATCATTTCATCCATCTCAATGGATCTAACACTGAGGCCGTTGAGACCCAGCTAACATTCACTGCAAAATGAATACATATATAACAGAGACAAGAATTGGGCGAAACCATTGCTGGATTTTCTGGCTTCTGTTAACCACAGTCTTTGTACATGTTTTCGCTTGGTGGACCCCTATATTTTATTTATTTTATTAATAACTAAAACAATACACGAGTCTTGTATTTTATAATACCTCCTGGCTAGCCCTTTAAATTTGTGATTTTTTTTCGCGGTTTTTGTTTTTGCAAATTTTAATTTTCCTTGCCAAAAATATAATAATAAAAGAAAAACAATAGAAAAAAAAACATTTCAGTTTTCATTAAATATTTCATAAATTCGCGGTTTTAATTTTCGCGATTTTCTTTTTTCCATTTTTTAGCGGTTTTTATTTTCGCGAATTTAACCGAAAATTGCGAAAATTAATACTCACAAAAATAAGTGATCATAAGGTATCTAATGGCATTGTGTTATGTGTTTGCGTTATGGTTTTAGATTATACTTATGATGAACTTGTTAATTATTGAGTTATACTCTAATATTATATCTCTGTTAAAGGTTACCTCTGATGGCAAAATAACTTATCATCTACTGATTCTATACATATATCGATGCTATAATTTAATATTTATTTTTTATAAAAGTGCTTTCTAAACAGACCATGTCCACACAAATTTTCTAAATTTAATGTTTACAACACCGTTCCGTCGCCATCTTGTCCATCCGCTTCCATGAAGTTTAAGATTCAAAGTGGCTTCCAAAAACGTCATCAATAGCAAGCAGAATTCCTCACACTGCATCTCGGGCTTATATTTTCTTCCGAAACCCCATTATGTTATGTTAGGTAATAGTCTTATTAATTCTCAAGTGAAGGATGATTTAATTACGGGAATAAGAATCTGAAGAAAAAATTTAAACTTGAAAATATGGCATTAATGGCATCAATGACAACGAAACAATTGATACAATAACGTATTCATTTTTGCATTGTACCGCCTTTTTTGGATACAAAATATCGGTGTGAATGCCGAGTACAATTAACCTCGGTTTCCATGAAGAAAAGCACTTCGGGATACACTGAGGTGTAATAATATCCGGACGTTATTGTATTTGATGAGCCTAAGAGGTTGAAAATTTCAACGTTTCAAAACTGAAGCTCAACTTCAGCCTTTCTTTTTTGACACCGTTATTATAAAACGAGGTTGCGCAGAAGAAAACGCATACTTACCTGCCTATGGTCCAGCTTTTCTCTAACGCGTTTGGGTTGTTCTACGATGTGATTGAACAGCATAGGTATAGCACCAGCAACAAGTCTTCTATACATGGGTGTTTTTCACCTCATAAAAATAATTAGATCCTGATTTACAGTGTGTGTTATCTGCGCCCCCAAAATAAACTTTATTCTCATGCTTCGCTCCCACAAAGCAGTATGCACTACAGATCAGAATGACTATTGTAGTCTAATAAAAGATGAAAAATTGCACTAAACAATGTTACTCTACCTTTAGACAGCCAATAGGCTACACTTTCAGTCACGCAACTAGGGTGTGGAGGGGAGGGGGGGGGGGGTGTGTGGATCGGAACCCCTGCCCTCTTAAAATCATCAAATACAATAACGTCCGGAAATTATTATACTTCAGTATATCCCGCAGTGCTTTTTTCATGGAAACCGAGGTTAATTGTATTCGGCATTCACACCAATATTTTCTATCCAAAAAAGGCGGAACAATGCAAAAATGAATACGTTATTGTATCAATTGTCTCGTTGTCATTGATGCCATTGATGCCATATTTTCACGTTTAAATTTTTTCTTGAGAATTAATAAGACTCTTATAAGACTCTATTTTTAATGCCATAAGCAAAGGTCAAAATAATGCAGTTTATGGCAATTTTAGACAATCTAGAACAAAAAATTTTCTTCATCACTCAACCATGATGACCAACATTTACTTAGGAATTCCAAAGATTGTTACTATGGACCTGCAAGATACTTATTAATGCTAAAATAATTCGTTTTTATTCCGTTTTTATTTTAACACACAATGACTACGCCCATTCCTAAAATAGAAAACCCCTGCCCCCCCCCCACCAAAAAAAATCCTGATTGCTTGCCTTATTACATTTCGAATCACTCGGCAAGCATAAGCGCGGCGTGTCTTTGGTCCGTAGATGAATCGAAGCAGCTACGGTATATTCGAAGTGTTTTTCCAAGGAGCACGTGCTTTGGGATATATTTCTTTTCTTTTTTGATATATTAGCCATTCTTTGGCTAATTTCACATCTTTTGGTAATTTAAAAATGACAGGTCTGAGTTATTTTTCTTGTGATGCGTGCAACCAACGCCAACGCATCAACTCACGTTGACTTCTTGTTCAAAGGATTTGAGAAATCCGTTAAAATACGATGTTGACGTCTGTTTTTCACACACGGCGATTTGACAAAAACACATAGAAACTAAATAAAGGTCAAGGTCGTATATGAAAAAGATAGTATTACTTAATGTCCAGACGTTTCTGTTTCATTTCAACACAAACTGGTAACCATTTCATTTTCAATTGCATCTTAAAGCCGTAATCTAACCGGGGAAACGCGTCGTGAGGAAATTCGCTTGCTATTGATGACGTCAGTGAATAATTCTGTCCGTTATCAGGTTCGCTGTAAGCAGCGGATAAAATGGCGGCTAAGGAAGACGTGTTTTGTTTTCGCTGTCAGAAATAACTTAGTTTTTACTACACCTGACAAATTTATATTAAGAATTAAGTTATTTTATCATACATCTTTATGTTTTAAAGCTTTTGAAGTAAATGTATTTTTCCGTCAGAGGTAACCTTTAATTTGTAATTGTGTAGGGTATATTCTCTCTCGTTCTATTTCATGCAATTAGGTTACCTACGAGGAAGATATCCCTGCTCACAGTGTCTGATAGGAAATCGTTGTAGGGATTTGAATAGTTTGTTTTTAGGGTTTTTTGTTGTTGTGTATATAATGTTTTTAGAATATAATGAAATGTTATGATATATAAAACTGTGTCGGCATTGAGATGTCAGCATTGAGATGTCAGCATTTCACTTTAATATTTAGATGGTGATGCAACGTGTGAAAATGTGAATGATTTTCCTGTGGAGCACTTTGTTGGTCGAAGAAGAGAACTTGATCTGCTACACAGGTTCTATATATCTGCTAAGAAAATAATGGTTTTGATTGGTATGCCTGGTCTCGGTAAAAAACAGTTGTTAGCAGCATTTAAGAGAGAATTCAGGGCAGTTCATCAGGAAGTAAAAATAATCCATCCAGACTTTTCGATGGCAGGTGATACAGTAGAGTCAATACAGCGTTGTATCAAGGAGTCATTTGGTTATAATGAAAAGACTAAACTGAAGGAGGCGTTAAAAGAGATTCACTCCCCAACGTTGCTTATTTTGGAAACAGCTGACTTGAGGTTTAGTGGTAATTCCGAGATGAAGTATTGGGAAATGCTTGAACATGTTTTCAGCTCATTAACACAATTAAAAGTTGTTGTAACTAGCTGCAAACACCAAGATATCAGTAGAATGAAACACGGTAGTTCAGAATCAATTTATCTTCATGCACTGGATAAAGAAACCAGTTTTGATTTATTGCAGCGACTTTGTCCAGAACTAGGTAGAGAGTATTACCAGGAAATATACGAACTTTGTGGTGGTAGCCCATATTTCCTACGTAAATTTGCAGCCACGTTAAATTTAAAAGACGATCTGTCTGATCTCATGGAAAAACCTAGCCAAAGAAATGAATATGTTGAAGCTTTAATTTTGGGACCAACCCCTTGGAAATCACATATGGAAAATATATTTGATGTTATGGAGGAACGTGAAGTTAAAATTCTACTGAATTTGACGCTATTTCCTGGGAAAATTCCAATACAACACATTGAAAAAGTATTTGATGATAGAGCTGTTGGAAATGCAAAAATCTTTACCAAATCGGGTGCCAAGCATCTTTATAATAGCTATTGTATCTTGGAGAAATCAAGCTGTGGACAATACTACATAATTAGTCAATTTGCAAAGGCCTTCATAAAACAGCATAAACTAACTGAGAACATTAAAACATTTCTAAGGGAATCAAAAAGAACATTTATCAGATATTACTTAGAGCTTTTGATTCAATATGAAAAGCTCTTCTTTTCTCAAGGGAGTGATAACGACTTGTTTCTGCGGAAAGACTTCATTTGTGAAAGCAGATTACAGTGTAGAGAAAGTGGACTTTGCATGAAAAACAACAACAATAACAGGTGTGAATGTGAATGTGAAATTTCTCAATTAGTCATTCGGCTATTCCAAGAACATGAAGAAATGATAACCTTTGCTTTGAAAGAAGGGGTTCTTGAGAAGGATTTATATCAACAAACTATTGACACGGCAACAAAATGTATTTACTTTTTGAGGATTGCAATGCATCGTGCTGATTTACGACAAATATTTGATCTCCATTTTGAAAGGGCAAAGGTTTTTGAAGATGTTGTGCGAAATTGTGTTTCTTTAGCACATTTGGTATGTGTGCAGGTATACTTTAAAGTTCCTGGGGCAGTTGATGAATACATTGGTTTTCTTAATATTTGTGTTGAAAGATTGGCATCATCTGACATGTATTTTGAATGTTTGATGTATTGTTATCTTAAATTGAGTGTACTTTATGCATCACCAGAAAGGAAACAGTTCAAACTAAGTGATGTGAATGTTAAAAAGGCAAGAAAATTGCTAACCAGATTTCGTTTACCAGAAAAACGAGAAAATATTTTGAAAGCAATTATGGCTGGCTATGATGCAGGTAATGTAGTCAAATATATACCTATTTTTTGTTTACGTGACCAGAAGCCTGTCTGATTTAGATTAAGTTGCATTTGTATTAGATTCCCTAATTAGTATCTATGATAAAGAAGACAAAGGAGATTAAACATACAGTTTCAATTTGATGTAAACCCGTATGGGAAGTATACAAGAACATTTGTGTATAAAAAACTAATAGGGAGTGTCTCCTGTCCCTGTGTATTTTGGTTTATCATACAGTATCAACAATTACGGTCATGAGAAATACTCTTCAGGAAACAACTGTGTATGAATTACGTTGATTTATAGTAATTTTAAGATGTGTATGTATTAAAAGATTGTTTTGATAGTAGGATGTATAATGTCTAGAGTGTTTGATGGGTTTAATAGGGAATAGGGGTTAATATATTGGTGCAGGTTAAACATTATCATTTACCTTTACAAGTAAGAATGTTCTGAAATTGATATTTAGAAAATTGTGCTCGTAAAATGAATTACAGCATGTCAGTGCATTGGAGAACGGAACAGCTGGAAAGTTTTCGATCGAATCTTGGCGTGCATCCTTTTACATGTAGTTCATTGTTGCATCTTGGAATTACTCATTTTTCTATGCAACAATATACAGTAGCTGCGAGTCGCCTTGAGGAAGCATATACAATGAACATGAAGGTATTAGGGAAAGGATTTAACGGAATGAAGATTGCATTTTATCTGGGCAATGCCTACCTTCAAGAGAATGATATAATGAGAAGCAGGAAATGGCTAGAGGTAGCTATATCCGATGGAAAGGCATTGTTTGCTGAAAGAAAAGCTGATTCAAGTTCTTACGATATAATTAAGGAATGTTATAAATATTTAAGTACAGTTATGGAAGTTGATGAAGATAAAAAAAATGAACTGGAACATCTAAAGTCAAGAGCCAGAAATCAGGTTATACGAAATTATAACATTAATAATTGCTTGAACAGAGATAAGAAAATTTGCTTTTATTACACCCTCGGACGGTATTGTTGTGCTATATTATAGCTATATTCTTATTTGTCTACGTAACTATATATACAGGAATTAATAACTAATTAACTAGGAATAATTGTTTTGATAAACATGTATTTTAGTGTAATAGGTGTAAAATGAGACAGTTAAGCCAAATAAGTTGAATATCTATCAGGAAAAAACAAATTTAACTGTTTTTCTATATAATAAAACAATAAATGGACAATAAAAGGACATTTTAGGGCCATATCAGTGTTATATATTTCAACATTATGACGTCATTTAGTCAAAACTATACATAAGTGGGCAATTATTTCAGTCTCATAGGAGTCTCCCTTCAATATAATGCTTAATTATATAGATTGAACAAATCCTACTTTTTTGACCGATTTTTTCTGCTTAGCCAATCAGAAGCGAGAAAACAACGT
>JANTOQ010407017.1:0-11872 GCA_027564595.1 Bythotiara depressa
GAATTTGTCAAAATATGATCTAACAAAGAAGAAGAGTATTTTGTAATCCTAGTGGCATCATTAATAAGCTGTGTAAGACCATGTAATGAGTAAAATTGTCTATCCATTTTATACTATTTGGAACATTATTTTATTTAAATTGTAAATTTAAATTTAAGAATATAAACTTGAAGGGCGTAACTCGAAGTTTCTCTGACTCACCGCCAACTTGTGTTAACAATTCCATTTCTCTGTAACATAGCATTGAACACATAAATTTTGACCACGTCAGGGTGTAATTATTTTCAAGCAAACGTGCTACTACTAACGCTATAAAAGCATTCTAACAATTTTTGAAACAAACTTCAAAGGGATTTTTTTATCCACTTTTATCTTGTTAATACTAAGTACCTGCCCGAAAATAAATAATTTACATACTCCAATTAACCCCCGGTTAACGTATCAACAACAACAATCTCTTTCTCCAAAAAAGGAGTTCTGACACGACATAAAATTTTATGTGACAGGAAATAATGGAAGATATTAGCGTTTGTCAAGGAAATAAAATTATCCATTTTTATCTTTGTAATCATAAGGAACAGAAACAAATACGTCACCTATTCTAAGCCCATTACCCCCTGGTTAATGTAATTGATGTTATTTTCTATTTAGAAATGTTTTTACATAGACATCAGGGGGTAATTTTAGTTAGTTTTATCTATGCAATTTTAGTTAACTGACACTCTTTAATGTAAAAATATTTTTCAATGTAAACCTTTTTCTTATTAACTTCTTTTTTAAAAATACTGTAGAATTGATAAGAAAGGGCGTAACTCAGCGTGTCATCAACTTTAAGTAACACTCGAGTTATGCCCATACTGCTAACTCGACGTGTTATCAACTTTGATTAACGCTCGAGTTATGCCCCTGCTCTCGATGTGCCATCAACTTTAAGTAATTAATGTTCGAGTTACGCCCCTGACCGTAACTCGATTCGTCGTTAACTCTGATTATCAATCGTGTTACGTTAACTCGACGTACTCTAAAAGTTTAGTGAACTCCGAGTTATGACAACATTGATGACGTCATCAAGGGGCGTAACTCGAAGTTTTTGTAACTCGAAGGGTATAACTCGAAGGACTTAACTCGAAGTTTCCCGAACTCGAATATCCTAGAGTATTCCTAGAAGACTTTACTAAAGAAATTTTTATATCAGAGTCTATTTTCCATGGTCTAAGTCCAGGTCCCGAATTTGCATGCAAAAAATTTTCGGTGCTAGGTGCTAGGTGGTAAGTGGTCGGTTGGTCGGCAGTTTTGGGAAACGCCCTTTTACAATGTACATGTCAGAGCGGAAATAACTTTTCTTCTTATCAAGTAAATGCGGATCCATAGAGTAGCGGTTAACGCTCTCGCCTTTGACGGATAGACCCGCCGGGTTCAATTCCTGGCGGTGGAGAAAATTTATATCTCGTATAGATGTTTACGGATGAGACGTTGGGCAAAGTTTCCACGTGGAGGGATCTACTGTCCTCGCGGGGCCATGTCCACTGTGTTATATGTTGTGTGCGCCATTAGTATGACAATATACATTAATTGTCTTCGTCAGCTAGTGGCGCAGTGTTGTGTATGCGAGTGTCTGTAATGTGTTAATACCTAACTTGAATAGAAACATAAATAAAATTTAAAAAGATAAAATAAAATTTAATTTTCAACACAAACGTAACCAGAAACTGAACTCCATTACTCATAAAAACCAAGAAAAGATTTTATTGGAATTAAGGAAAGGTCTATTGAATATAACCGAAGACATTTTTTTGTATTAAAAATATTAGTCGATGAACACTCACTGGGCTTCCTTTCCAGAGTGGAGGAGAGTGTAACTATTTGCAAAAGGAACGATTTTCTTGAGATAACGTGGACGTTCGATGACATATCTTAGTGGGAATATCGCGGTCAAACAACGTCCTGACAACGTTGAAGAAACGTTACAGACTTTGTTGCTACGGTGTTTGAACGTCGTGTGACCATGATGTGCCCACTGGGATGCTACACATGAGGTAATATAATGTGAAAATTATCTAAAGCATGTAAAGTTTAGAGGGGTGAGACTAGTAGCAGCTGTTAAAGATCGATTTACATATATTATTATTGAGTGCTTTTTATATCCGCGATGGTTCACATAAAATTTGTGTTGATTTATTGAGCTGGGCCCTAATCCTGTTTAAAAACACTCAATTTAAGTGCACAAAAAATATGGGATAGATGTTGACGGGAGATCTGTTAGGTTTGTAAATTCTAGACCAGAAAGTGCTTGTATTTGGTTTGCTTGAGTGTTTGATGACGTCACAAAATTTTCAAACTATCTAATTCTGAGGCTTAACTTTAATTATTTAGTGTGTAAATATACCATCCTGGCTATTATAAATTTACAATTGGAAACTTTTATACTGTTATGAAAAAGCAGGGGGTTTTGCTACCAACATAACTTCCCAGTATATATCTAATAACAATCCCCCTGGAAAATAGAAAAATGACAAAGAGTCTGATTTGAGTATTAAGTGGTCACATCATGGTCACACGACGTTTCACGACGTTTCGATAACGTTACAATAACGTCAGGACAATATTGTGTCCACAGGGTTCAGTCTTCAAGTAACCTAAAAAAGTAAACTAAAAAAAATCCAAACCTCTTTATATAGATGGTGTCTCTATATACGTAGGACCTGTATTTGTGGAGCTGTAGCGAGTTATGGCGAGTTGGAGTTACAATCCATAGGTTACTATAAAGTATCCTATTCATGACACAGTGGAACACCTATATGTCATGTTCATATATTTGTGTGCCTACAATTAAGTGATGCCTGTAATGCAATACGCGAGTGTGCTTATGGTGCTGTATTGTGAAATGTGCATGTATAGCTTAGAAGAAGAAAACTTTGGGTTATTTTGGCACCTTTTCTGATACAAGTCGATACAAATTCCTCTACCATTTTTCGTTTTCCAGGTGGATTATCTTGAAATATCTGAGGCGTAGGAAAGGATTCAGTATTGGGGTGGGGGAGCACAATACACAATGAAAGCTTGCTTACCCCAGTTGCCGGCAGTTCTTCCATCCCAATTTTCATCCAAAATTATTTTTTCAAACTTTCTTCCAATACTTCACATGAGTTGTTTTTTTCTCTCTTACTCAAATGTTTCAGGAATAAATGCATTGGTCATTCTTTGATGCATCAATTACTACCATTAACAAAATATTAAAGCAAAGGTTAGAAAGGAGCAACAGCTGTTGTAAGGATGTTAATTACAAGTAACATACATTGCGTCGTTAAAAATAAACTCTTGCTATTTAAAGTTCCTTGCTATTACACGTAACTAATAAAATTAGCTAACTATAGTTAGTTGGGTCACTATTCATTCCTTACTGTTGCTTACTATTCCTGTTATTCATAAAACTATTTTAATGTGTATACAGTATACACGGGGTTTGCTTTGATTTAAGTAAATAATTCTGAATATTGAATATTCTGGTGAAATCTTGTAAATGATTAAAGCAGTATTTTGTCTTCAATCGTGAAAACATGGTAAAATAATTATTTCGATAACTTTACGATTGAAGACGAAATATCGAAATTGGATTGCCAAAAAGCGCTTTTGTTTAACCATGGGAAACCGAAAACGTGATTAACAGGGCGGATAATCTTTAAATATTGATGATGAATGTTTTATCTATTGAACTCTCTTACAGCCAATGTCTGCTGACAGTCGCGTGATCGCTTGTCAGGCATACTTTTTCAGTACAGAAGCAGCCAGCAGAGTTGTTCTGAGAAAATAGGTGTTCTTAACTGCCAGGAAGTACGTTATTGAATCAAATGAAAAGAAAAGTTGAGGTTTCCTTAGAACCCCTTTTTTCCCATGAAGCACTCCTATTTCTCTTAGAACACCTCTTTTTTCCAGGAAGCCCTCGCCTATTTCTCTTAGAGCACCTCTTTTCCCCAGGAAGAGTGGATATTTTTCTTAGGACACCTCTTTTTCCTATGAAGCGCTCTTATTCACGCCCGATCTAGAAGACGCGGGTAAAAAGCAACGCTGTCGTCGGATGCCGTTTTCTCGATTTTATCATAGTAAAAGTGCAAAAAGTAACTTTTAGTAAAAATGTCCACGGAAAAATAATCTACACATAAAGTTCGCAAGTGAAAACAAGAAGGAAGAAATTTATTAGAATTTTAAATAATTTATAAAACATTTTGAGGAAATTGTTAATTAACGAAATATTACACGTTTCATATTATAAGAACACGATGTTTTGTTGTGCTGATGTAAAAAGGATTACGATCGTATTTGATACTTCAACCTTACCTATTAGGCATGGGGGTGAGGGTGGGGGTGGGAGTGGGGTGCATAAGTGCCGGCACGATTTTTGTCGGTCCATAACTGTTTTTCCTATCAACATTTTTGGCTGAAATTTTCTGACTTTTCCTAAAATTTATTGGCCTGTGACTAAAGAGCTTTTTCAAAGTTCTACAGTATATTTTTGGCTAATATCACAGCAGAACCAAGCTTCACAACAACGAGAAGCAGAAGAGAATTTTACAGGAACAAATATGTTCCTGTTCTTTTAAAATAATTTTTTGGAGTTTGTGGAATAATGCCCTCTGTTGCTATCCATTCTGGTATGGATATAAAATGGCTAAAATTTACTTTTTTAAGTAAAAATGTCAACTTTATTGTAGTGAGAATTATTTTTCAGCGTTGTCATCAGAAAAGTTTTGATTTCATATTAATTACAAAACTTAAAGATAATCTTCTTTGGTATAATAAACTTGCTCGGAGCAAGTGTAAAGTGATTACATCAGCCACAGATCAGCAAAAAATTATTCGTTATCAAACAATTCAAAGGTTGTAAGCGAATAAGAGTTAGACTTGATTGTTAAATAATAACCAATCCAATATTAGGATTTGTTCATTTATTTTTGAACAAATCAATCAACTTTAAAATCATAATAAGCTGGAATAAATCTTGGATGATGACATTGTTCTAAAGGTAAACAACTAGCAGGAACTTATATAAGCGAAGATTATCTTTAACTGTTTCTTTTTAATTTTGCAATTATGTTAAACCAGTTGCAATTTAAAGTACGAGTTGAAAAGTAAATGTGCCAGTTTAACAGTAAAAGTGCGAGTTGTACGATTAATAAAAGTGCGAGTTGCGAGTTGTTTTTAAATAAATAAAAGTGGCGAGTTGAAGAATAAAAGTGCGAGTTGAAAAAAAAAAGTTTTTTTATTTTTATTAAATTGTTTTGTATCTTATTATATTTTACTTATATTTTAAGGATACTAAAGAAACTTTAACCTGAAATAACTAGAAATAACCGTAGCTATTCACAATTATCGTTACTAATATTTGGACTTTAGTGTTTTATGTCTGATTCACGTTGACATAGAGTGCATGAGAATGTGGTTAGGTGTTAACGGAAAATCCGAAACATCCGAAATTGTCCTTATTTCTATGAATTTTATAACATCACAAATACCTCAAATGGGACAATTTAAAAGACAGCTAGACCACTACCGCTGTATAATCGTGCAGAGCTGCTACGGTCACTCCAGTACAAAAGTACCTAAAATTCGCAAGTCGTTGGTAAACTGGAAAGGTTTAACCTTCTCTCTCGTTATATCAACAGACACATTCGCAGTACTTGTGAAACATGATTTGTGCATTTTTTGCGTCTTGTCTAAAGATATCGTGTGCCGAATTGTAGAATAAAAGTCACAATTATATTCTTTATTCGAATGTTTTTACTCAAATCAAAATAAGGAATTCATCAATATAAAGTAAATTATGTGTTTATGACACTAAGCACCAAGGGGGGCTACTATTTCGCCGACTTCTATAACATCATCATTTAACCATTGTGGTAGGGGGTGAGTGCTAATAAGGTCAAGTGCATGTTTGCATATACTTTATTGCAAGAAACTTTCGCGATTTTTTCGCGTGTTTTGATAAAGGGTTCAAAGTTTTCCGTTCGTCCGTTTGTGAACCGTGTTTCTTCTCGCTAAATTTCCATTTTCATTAAATGTTGCCTTAAAAACCATTCCACTTGTTTTTGTTTTTGTTGTTATGGGATTATTCCGCTTCAGCTTGTCTTTACACTTAGAACTGGAAATCCTTTACGAATCAATCTTTTTTACACAACTGAAATTCAATAGCACTCCATCACTGCGCTTTTTTATACCTGACAATAGACTTTGTACGGGACAGTAATTTACTTTCGGACGTTCTGGCTTGTCAGGTTCTTGTGTTGTGCGTAGATAAAAAATCAATGAAAGAAATAAGATATGTAGTGAAACGCTACCCAATGGCTATTTCTTTTTGCAGACGTAAGATAATCTTATAGCTAAGAAATAACGCTACCTTCGTACGATAAAACACCATCTCGCGAGATAAAATATCAACTTGTTAAATTTATGTATAAACTCGTTGTTTTTGTGTTACACTCGCAACTGACAACTCGCAACTCGTAATTTATATAACCACATTATAATTAATAGTCTTGAGTTATACCTATATCTATAATTTCTGTTTACTAATTAAAACCCCTAAATAAAAACCGCCGCCGCCATCTTTTTTTTTTTTAAACTTAAGTGATAGCTAATCATTCCAGAATTGAAGCAGCCAATTAAATCACGTAAATGCGCAGACGATGCCAGGCTTTTTTAACCAAGGCCCTGTGATATAGTTGCAGTTTATAGCTTCGTTACCACATAATCCATAAATTGCCGGTTTAAAACAAACAAATCCGAGTTAAGATTTAAATATGTAAAGCGCCATTTTCCATTTTAAGAATATATCTGATAAAAACGGCATTGATATATATACATATATATATATACTTATTACTCGTGCAAAGCAGGAATCAATTTTACTTTTTCGTTAATGACAAGAGTGGCTATTTTTCTTGGAACAACTCTTTTTTATATGAAACGAGGTTCTTTTAACAGTTCATTTTTCCAGGAAGTCAGAATATTATCTACTCGTAGAACAGCTCAGTTTTCCAGGAAAGGAAAACCAGGTCTTTAGAGCAGCCCATTTGGCTAGGAAAGCTAACTTCCTCATTTCTCTATTTGCTAGGACTGGCACACCTCTAAAACACCTGTTTCCTAGAACACCTCCGTTGGCTACTTTCATCAGGACGTTGACCATTGGTGTGCCCACTGGGATGATTAATGTTGTGACCGTCGAATTCATTTTTCCTTTCAACTCCAACTCACATGTGTGTATTTCACAATCTACTCTATTAATACAAACTTTGTCGACAGTTGTGCAACTAAGGTGGAGGAGGGGGGCCTGCGCTGACCTTTTTTCATAGTAAAAAAGCGGCTTTTAAAAATTTGTATACAATTTTATGGCCTTTCCAGGAAATCTAATAGAAACTCTATTTTGCAGTAGTTCGTTCCTAATGTTCACAACCTCCCATGTACTGAAAAATCCCTAGTTGTGCGCATAATAAAAACGTACAAGTGATATAAACAAGTACAGTAAAACCCTTGGTTCATCATCAAATTTAAAAGGTTTCCAGCATGCATATCTTGTGTTAAAGCTACACTTGTTGCCCAGTAGGAGTGGTTGACTGGGAAATGTTTTGCATCCACTTTGTCTAGGACTCCAGAGAAAAAGGAACGGAGAAGTAGTTTCAGCCACTAACTTTTAGATTTTCCTGTGGGCAAAATGAGATGAATCGTTGGGTTATCATGAAAATTAAGCTACGATTTTCTCCACACCTGACATTAGTTGGATAGTTTGGATTGGAATTATCTCAATTAAAATAATCAATAGTTACTAGTAAAACAACCGATAACTGAGTTGATAATAGTAACAAGCCTCCAACTGAGCGTCAAACTTGGTAATAAGCCAATAAAAGTATATAAACAAATGTCATTAAATCTCATCATACATCAAACTCCTTAGAAATTAGTACTCATGGAACTTTGAACAAACTTTGAGTATTCTAAATAAACACGCTACATATATATTAGATATAGACAGGTCGTGATGCCCAACCCCGTCCCCAGGACCTCTTTCTCTTTTTGATATCGGAAGGCTTCTTCTCTCGCCTTCCGATATCGAAAAGAGAAAAAGGCCCTGGGGACGAGGTTGTTTGTTGCCTTCAACGTGTTATTCATTTTAGGATTTTAGAATCCCGGTGTAATTTAAAAAACCTTAGCTACAGTAATTTTACGACAAAACTAAATCCCACAGACAGATTTTTGTGTTTAAATAAACGTTACAGACGCTGATGTAACGTTGTTTGAACGTCATGTGACCGTGGTGTTCCCACTGGGATGATAGCAATCTCCATGTGTGAATAGACCTTTACCGAAATTCAAAATAAAATCTTGTTTTTATTGGTACACTCGTTTAAGGTATACTTTATCTAAACACATGTCTTTGCTGAAAATGTTAATTATCTACGAAAGGTTTTTTTGGCTATTCTCAGTGAAATTATATAATTATGTAATCAACCTAAACCTCGTTTCCATGCAATTAAAAAACTTTAAACCTTAAGACAGTTAGTTGTAGTTCTTTCTAAAAAAATGGTATGATTTTAAAATCTTGAACATAAATACAACTTATGACAGAGAAACCAATTTTGAAATCCGTTTTTATAAATATCAAACGAAATATTTGCTTGACGTACTGTGTATTGAGTATTGATTTTGGCTTCATCCATAATTGAAAAAATGTTTTTTTTATTAAATCACTAAGATAATTTTTCTGACTAATGATTTGACTTTAATACCGATAACGAAATTAAGGCTTGGTGACGAAAGATTTACCCGGCTAATATTTTTACCCAACCATAAATTTTACCTGCGATGAAAATTTGACGCTACTAAATTTTTTAACGGACAAATATTTTACCCGATGAAAATCTTACCCGGCATAATTATAACCGATAAGTTACATTTAGTGGACTCAAACTCTAAAAGTCGAACAGGTTTAATACAGCATGTAGAAGAATTTGTACTAATCTATACATATGGTCAGTTCTGTAAGGGAGGTTGGGCGGTTTGTTTTTTGTCTCGTTCAAAAGAAGAAGATATAGTAGCTTGTTTATATAGCTAGGTAAAAATAAGTATATATAAGGAATATCTATAATCAAAAACATGAAGAGTAAATAAAAATAATCGTAAACAAAAATATGAAAACATAACAGTTCCATATTCTACGTACGTTTTCCTTCTACAAAACCCATTAAGATGTACAACATGCTATCAAACATACCAATGAGCATTATATAGTAGTTATAACACATTATATATTAATCTTGGATCAGTTTACTCTTCACACTTCACACAAAGAATAACTAGAACAAATAATTTTGTGTATTTGGGGATGGACAAAAATAATTAAACGTTTCATTTATTCATTAACTTTTGTTATATACTTATTATTTATTTAGTTATTATCTTGTGCCAAGTACATTGATATCTTTATGTAACGGAAACACGAACTAGAGAACTTATACAAGAAATATGTGTAGTGTGAAAAAGATTAATATTATAAATATTATTTTTGTTAAACGATATTTATACAGGTGTCCCTGTTCAGAATAATACAATTCTGCTATATCAAAATAAGTACCTGTGTAAACTAAAGAAATGTTAAAGAAATACCTCAACTTAATTAATTTACGGTTCTATATATAATAAAATTTAAAATGGTTATTAAAAACATAAAATAAAAAATGGTGTGCGAAAACAATATAAAAATATAATTGATATGAATTAAGAGCGCACAATCCAACACAAAATATCGAGACTTTTGCTATTTTAAACCCCTTTCTATTTGCTAGAGCGTCCAAAATGTGGATAGGTGTTTACGGGAAATTCTGTAGAATCGCACTCCAGTGTATTGTCATCAGAAACAACGGATCCATAGATTTTTCAATTTCAAGATCTCTCAAAATTTCGTTTCGTGCCATTCCGAGGCAAGCGAGGCACACACCCTCCCTTGGCATCACGGTTGCTTCCGTTCCAAAGTACCAAAGATCCACGCGTCTTCATTTATTATTTGTGTTATTTTTAGGGTAATCCAAGGCTATGAATGCAGGTGTCTTATCTTTCAATGAAATAGCCGTGTTACAAGAACTAGTGGGACTAGGGCCTGTTGAGAATAAAATAAAATATATATACATGGTCTCAATTGGCCCTTTACAAAGGTTTTTAATTATATATAAGTATTTGGTATATAAATTGTGTATTTGCGAATTAGAGATTTGGTTATATAAGTGTTTTGGTTATGTATATCTAGGTCTTGAGTTTCAGTTGTCTTCGGAGACCTTTTATCATTCCGTGTACGCTTTCTCCGTTAGTGGAGTGAAAGTACTTCCATTGCGTTTATGATTTCATCGTGAAACTTATTAGGTTGTAGTTTTATCTTTTGGAGATACGATGGGTAAGTCTACTGTTCAGTTATCTTTATTTTTTTACTTTTTGCCTCTCAAGTTTTTGGGTAGCTTAAAGGTTTGCTCCGTGTGTTAAGGTTTTACCTCACCAAACCTTGCCTGACAGAGCAACGAATAAACTTAACATCAAAGCAACGAACCTACTGAAAAATTGTTGAAACTATTGCAAGGAGATCTTACCTGCTAGCTAGCAGTTGCTTAGCGCACCTAGTCCCTTATCTAATCCGTAGTGTAGTATAGTCGTTAACGCTCTCGCCTTTGACGGAGCGACCCCGGGTTCGATTCCCGGCCAATGCAAAAATTTATATCTTGTATAGAGGTTTACTGATGAGACGTTGGGCAACGTTTCCACGTTGAGGGGGACCTACTGTCCTCGCGGAGCCACGCCCACTATATGTTATATGTTGTGTGCGCCACTAGTCTGATAATATACATTAATTGTCCTCATCGGCCATTGGTGCAGTGTTGTGTATGTGAGTGTCTGTAAGGTGTTAATACATAACTCGAATAGAAAAAAATTATTACCAAATACAGTATGTCAGATGCAGCTAATGTATTTCTGTCAACTAATAATTCCTGACACAAAGCACGTAAACGAGCACGTAGTGCTGAACAACATTCCAAAATTTTAGGCTGAACTGCAGAACATGATGAATGAAAAAGACAAAAGCAGTGAATGATATTCCAAAAGTTTAGGCACTCCAGAGCATGGTAAATTTAATAGAAGGAAGCAAGAAAAATACTGTAACGTTGTAATTACTCACTCCAGAACGTGATAAAGTACATAAACGAAAGCGAGTACAAAGCAGAGAACAGTATGCTAAAATTTAGATAATCCAAAACATCGAGTGGATGATGTCCTTAAAGCAAAACAGGACAACCTTAGCAGCTGGTAGAATATTCAGATTCACTTAGCAAGTCATGTGATGAGACATATTTCAAGAAGAGGAAGATTAAGCTGTCCGCCCTGAACTTGTAAGGTTAGTTTTGCAATATGTAAAATCTTAAAATGTTTTATCGGTAAATCGGATTCACGGCAATTCACGCACGACGCTGAAAAGATCAATCAAATTCCAAGCATGAATATGAAATGAATTACAAAAGAAATAGACTACGCCCTACTCGACAAACTTATCGAACAAATTGGTGCGCATGCGCGAACCACCAATAATATCAGTTTTTCTTCATTTCTGGTTAGTGAAAATGTAAATGGGCCGAAAAATATGTATTTTTTATATATTAATATTAATAAAAATATATTAATAAAAAAATTATTTATGAGGAAGTAATGCAATTGTTTCTATCTATCTGCAATAAGTCCGGTCTGTAATATTTATCAATATTTCTGAACTTTGTACCAATGCTAGCAGGAAAGTAAAATGCCTATATAGGATCAGAAGATATATAGATGAGAGACAAGCAAAATT
>JANTOQ010407128.1:0-11871 GCA_027564595.1 Bythotiara depressa
CAAGGAGTTGGAGCTCTAGAAAGAGGAAAAAATAAGGATTTTTGAGGCGTTTTGGGGGCGATTTCCTGGTTGACCCCCCCGTCTATTCCAACCCCCCGTACTATTAAATTTTGGATATTTGTCCACCTTGCCTGACTGTTCCAACCCCCTACTATTGGAGACCCTAGAGTAGTTCTGTTAACACATTTTTATATGTGAAATAAAAGGCTTGAGATAAAATTGTCACCGTGTGTATTCAATTTTGCCTCAGAGATATTCGCACAAGACCTCGCGAAGTTTAGAAACATGCAACAACCTCCTTGCATGCAAGCAATATTCCACAGCTCCATATCCGCTCGGATTTCTTGTTTCTAACTGTTTAGAGCTGGCTAACTACTCAAAAAGAGTGTTTTTGAAGGAAAATATGCGAAATGTTGACGTTTCAGCTTTAATTCTTTTATCACATAAAATTTTCTATTTTTAAGCTACCACTGTGTTCAAACTAAACTTTTCTTAGCCTGTGAGTTAGTATGTGTAAGTATCTTTTAAAATTATTTAGACCTAGCTGACTAGTGTTTTTTGTTTTTTTTAGGGAAAAGCTAACTACATTACCTCAAACAAAGCATTTTTGAAGTAAAAATCTACAACCCTTCACAAAATATTTGAGACATTTGCGGTTTTAGGCCCTTTTCATGTTCCTGCCCTTTGGAAGAGCGTCTATGAAACTAGAATGGGGATACAAGTTAAAGGGAAATTCAGTCGTGTTACTCTTGCCAGTGTATTTTAGCCAGAAACAACGGAGCATGTTCTTAATTCATTGATTTTTCCATTTGAAGACCCCTCAAAGTCCTACTTTGTCTTATTCTGAGGCAAGTGAGGCATCCCGTGCTGTATGATCACGATTGCTTTAGTTCCAAAGTCTTAAGTCAATCTGAAAAAGTAAACAAAAGGTTTAGCTAAGAACTTCTTTATATATATGGACGCTATTTCATAGTTGAGGAACTCATTTTGAGTATTTTGGCGCCTAGTCTCAGTATATTACGCTTGTAGTTAACCCCTATCACCATTTATTTCAAAAAATTTTTAGCTATCTATCGTTACATTTAGGACCTTGTGTAAATGTTGTAAGAGACTTTGTTAAAGTTATAGTGAGTAGAAGGTCCCTCCCAGCGCCCTGGTAAATTTTTATGTTTTTGAATTGCATTAAGTTTTTCTTTTTTTACTTTGTTCTTCTAAATTATGACTTTTTGCCACTGTAATTTTTAGTAGAGCAACACTAACAGTTAGTACTTATAGTGTAGATGTAGAAAAAAAATTTTCGTTAACTTTACAATTATTTTTTAGACTACATTGGGAATCTTTGAAATTTTATAAGGAAATGTTGACATCATAGCTGAAACAACCTTTTCGCTTAAACTTTTTTTTTTTTTGCCGCGACTGTGTCCAAATATTGCTTTTCTATCTTTCGCATATAGTATTAATGTGCACGTGTAAATTCTAACCATTTAGAGCTAGCCAACTACTCAAAAAGAGCAAAAAGTATGCGAAATGTTGACATTTCAGCTGTAATTCACTTATCACATAAACATTTCTATTTTTAAGCTACGACTGTGTTCAAACAAAAATTTTCTTAGCCTGCGAGTTAACGTTCACGGCTATTTGGTAGAGCCATCAATGTTTAAGTGCAAAACCCTTCTTGTTTTATTTTAGAATCCGAGTTTTTTAAAAAAACTGATGGTTTCAATAATCTTTTAATATCTGACGACATCTTCACTGAAAAGGGGATAGCAAACAATCTCTTTTATTCTCACTGTTCATTCGACTATGATCATTAATGTAAAGAAAGTTATACGAAAAACAAGAGGACAAAGATTTCTGAGCGAAAAACTTTTTAGTGTACAAATTTCGTTATCCAAAATTTGAATATATAATAAAAGCTTAGTGTATAAGTCTGTATATTTACTCTTTCTATAAGATCGATAATGAAATTAATATTTTATCGCCTGGGTAAGAACTCAAATCAAATCATTGGTAATTTCTTTGCTGTTTTACATTTTCCGGGGCGTAAATTATTGGAAATATAATGTCAATTTGGTAAAAGCGTAGGGTAGTGGTTAACGCTCTCGCCTTTGACTTGGGCGACCCGGGTTCGATTCCCGGCTGGAGCAAAGATTTACATCTTGTATAGAGGTTTACGGATGAGACGTTGGACAACGTTTCCGTGGAGGGACCTACTGTCATCGCCCACTATGTTATGTGTTGTGTGCGCCACTAGTCTGACAATATACATTAATTGTCCTTGTCAGCTAGTGGTGGAGTGTTGTGTATTTGAGTGTCTGTAAGGTGTTAATACCTAACTTGAAAAAACAACAACAACAACAAAAAACACAGAAAGTACTGAGCGAAATACGTTTTAGTGTACAAATCTCCTTATCCAAAAATTTGATAGTATAGTAAAGGCTCGATGAATAAGTCTACATATTCACCCTTTCTATAAGAACATACATATATTTTCTGGTTCCTTCAATTTACCAGATTTAAGATAAGCGAATCCTAAGTACTGAAGTCGAGCACGGTTGAACAAGGAAGGTTTTCGATTGTCCCCAAATTGGACTTTTCTTGAAATTTGTGGCGTAATGATATACAAAATTTAAAAAAACGGATACACGTTTATCGGGAAAATACACTGGGTGGAAGAAATGGTCATACCATAGGAGCATGAGACCAATTAAGGCCGGACTTGGTGGGTGTATTCTGCCCTCGCTTAAGATTTTAACCCTTTGACTCCAAAAGACGCGTATTTGCGTCTTTGTGGTACCATTTGTTACAAGGCTTATATTTCGAGAACGAAACGTCCGCAGGAAATGAGTTAGTGTATTGTAATCTACGTTAAATTTAGAGTCTAATAGTGTAGTTTTGATGTCGTTAAAGTGCAACGAATCGCTGCTGTGCAGCGAAACTAGTGAAAAATTCCCACTTTTTAAAGGATTTTAAGGGTCTAAGTGTTAAACCGTGAAACTTACTATGGTATTGTTGCAGAACATTTTGTTATAAAAATATTTTTGTTAACGTCATAATTTTTGGACCTTTGTATGCAAAAAAAGATATATTAAGACAGACAAAAGAGAAGAGAATTTTGAATTGTTTTAAGTTTCTGAAAGGATGGTGTAAACATTTTTTAACGGTTTACTTGAAACTTTTCTTCGGCGACTGGAAAACGATGTCAATTTTTTTTGTATAGTATGTAGTATAACAAGAAAATATAAAAAAATTCAGCTTCATAGCGCATTCCAATAGATATTAAAAAAACATGCCTTCCTGGCGGAACCCGCCCCCACCGGCTCAAATTGGGTTTACCCTATTTGATTACCCCACCCTACAAATTTAAGATATTATTTTTATTTTTGTTCTGGGTATTCCTAACTAGCAAAAAGACAATATTTTTTTAAAAAGCATATTTGGTGTTAAAACTGTTTATTAGTTCGTGTTGAAAATTACACCGCTTGAACATGTTTGGAAGGTCGCTATGTTAATATATACATGTCTGCTTTAAATACTGATGCTCCCACAACGCCTGGTAAACTGATATTCAAGGTGACAAAACTGACATCTACCAGCTGTTATCGAGGTCCTGAAATTTAGACCATCCAAGGCTCGTATACGTCATAACAGCCACTAAGACATTACGAAAGTGATTTTGGTCCGAGCCCTATTTAGTTGCCAAACATCAAGGTTCTCGTAACTAGATAAACACTGCTCGAATTGATCTGGCGTAAAACCTTTGGTCAAGCAACGTTGTTTGGCGTCTTCCACTCTATAAACGAAAATAATATGGTACATTTTTAGTACTTTTAAGGAAGATATTTTCGTGGTTTCGGAGCTCAAAGGTTAAATACGTAAAAAAAGGTTAAAACTGTATAAACTGCGAAAGTTAATTCCCGTAAAATATTCGTAATTTAAATCATTCCGCTATATTACGCGATCTTTTCAAAATAGCACATTCTGGACATTTTAATGAAAAAACAAAACAGATAACAGATTCGATTCCTTGTCAAAAAGTAAACAAACAAAAATATAAGAAGGCTTTGATCGGAAATGCTCATAAGTCATAAAATCGGATATGTTTGGATTTAAAAACTTGTAAAAAACGCTATAAGCATACTTTTTTTACATAGAATCCATACCTGAAGTCCGTTTTAATAAAAACAAACTTCAAATTTCGACCTAATAGGAAAAGTTTTATATTCCTGCGAAAAGAAAAGAACCATAATATACTTTTAAAAGTATTCTCAAAACCAACCATCCGTCTTTTTCAGATCACGATTGTTTCTTCCTTTAAAGTAACACTTACTTGTTAACACTTACTAATGGAATGTCACGTTAATTAATTACAATCAATTAAACTCTACCTGATGCTTCGATTTTGTCCAGCGATTTCACGAATAATACCATATATGGCATCAATCGCTTGTGGCTTCCTAAAATATATATACAATTTATTAAATAACCGACGTCAGCGCAAAATAGTAAAACTTCAATGCATTGATTCATGATCATATTACATAATATCGTACTGATGTTGCTTAAATTGTTGCTAAGCATAGAACCACAAATTTTGATAACGGACACGACAGGGCAGGTAATCTATACATACTGTGAGTTTGTAGGACGTTATGGAACATGAAGGGACAATTATTGCCAATAATTATGAAATGTGGAGATAAAGTATGTTAAGTTTAAAACAAATACATCGCAGAGTGCCATTATACCAATGTTTTACTTTGAAAAATTGAGTATATGTCAATTTTAGTATTTGGTGTTGCTAGGCTCTTTAAGCTCTTAGTAGTACTGTTGCTTAACTTTTGGAAGAAATTTACTAGTGTTGCTTATGAACGTGCTGCTTATAAAAAAAACCTGTGTATGTTGTGATGATGAGGTAACTAACTCGGCTGTGAAGTGATAAGGTATTTTTAGTACCAACTTATTTCTAACTTTTGATAAAAGCCAATAAAACATTTCGGTATGTAAAGGTTGATCTTCTGTGTTTTTTCTTTTCTTTTCAGAATTTCGTTTCAGAAAATCTTTAAAAATCATTTCAAATACATAAATATACACATAGATTGTACAGATAAAATATTAAGAGCCCATAACGAAAACGAATATCAGATTAATGGAGGAATAAAATTACCTGACGGGAGTGTCCTCATCTGATAGTGATGATTTAGACATTTCCATCAACCGCATTGCCTCGTCTACATCCTCCTTTTCTACGATTTCAGCCAAACGAAGACGAGCCTAAGGATGACGTATATTCATTGTAAATGTTCGTAAAAATGTTCAAAACACGTTAGTACTTGTTCAAGTATTCCACATACCCTGAGTAACAAACAAACTGTTTCACTCGAAAAATAAAATAGAATCATACTTTATGAAAAACATGGGAATTAAATTTCGCAATAGTTTCACAAAAAAATGACCACAGGGGTAGAGATAAGAGTCTCAAGTTGCTATCATCAATTAAAAACAAATCTTCTTACCAAAGCTGTGGAGAGACGAAGAACACCTAACAATGTTCTTGGAGATGTAAAAGTCGTATCTCTGCTATGCCTGGCTTCTTTTCGCATTTCCACATATGCACTGACAATATAGTCAGTCAGCTCACGGGCCACGGTAGGTTTTTTTTCTTTGCAAGCAGCGATATATCGCCTTAAATAGAAAACAAACAAACAAATTAATGATATGTAACACGATGAGTACTCTTCCGCCTGAATCACGATAGGAGCAAAGCTGCTGATATATACTTTCTCGTTCTTTGCGGATTTACAACTTTCACTTCTACAAATTGTTCCACGATTCTATAATGCATATTTTTCGTATAAATTAAATTTTAAGCAAAATAGACGCCTAGTTAAACAGACGTCTTTTTTTGCTTAATGTTAACTTTTAGAGGAAATTTTTTTTTAAACACCTGCTTAAGGGAAATATCTTGAAAATATATTAGGTGTATACATAGTACACATACAGGCCGTTACATTTGTTATTAGATGTTATGCTTCTGCGAGCTTTAATGACGCCTACCTCATTAAGTTCATCTCTAACGGCTGGTACTGGGATGGTGGATGGACAGAGTTTTGATGAACGTAAGTAATGTGCTGTGCCAGCCTATAATATAATAATAATACCATATAATATAATACAATATATATGTAACTGTAGATCAACCATAAACAGAACAGTATGTTAATGATCTGGAGAAGCATCGTAATAAGAATTACTAACCTTAAGTCATTTTGTCTGTCTGGTTTATCTTGGATCAACCACAGCAGATCGAAACGAGAGAGTAGAGCAGCTGGCAGGTGAATGTTCTGTTCAGCTGTCTTCTTTGGGTTATATCTTCCAAATGCAGGGTTAGCTGCGGCTAGGATGGATACCCTCGCGTTTAACGTGGTCATAATGCCAGCCTAAACAATAGACATGATTTCTTGTAACAAAAAATTCGAAATGAAAAAATCTGTACACATGAAGAGGAGTATACCATATCACTTAGAGCATTGGGATGCTTATAAGTACAAATGTACGATTTTTGAAATATTTCAGCAGATCTATTTTCGCGATTTCGGCATCAATCGTGAAAATTAGTACACTTTAGGCAGCTCCTCAAAGTCAAGTAATAAAAACGATACATGTTCGGACTTGGATATAAATTACGCCTAGTCCAATGGTTAGTTTTTACTTTCTAAAGTGGCACAATGCACAGGAAGAATTCCATATAGTCTAATTCCCTAAATATATCCAGGTAACTGTGTCCAGAATTGATACCTTAGCAATAGACACAGTCTGTTGTTCCATGACTTCGTGAATTGAGGTTCTGTCAGAATCGTCCATTTTATCGAACTCGTCAATGCAACAAATACCTTGATCAGCTAACACAAGTGCTCCACCCTCTGAAAGAAATCAAGTATTACATAGAAAAACAATAATAACGAATCCAAAGTATTCAGAAAGCAGTAGAGGGCTATCCATTAGAAGAAACAAACACATAACCAGGCCTATTGTAAGAAGGACAAGAAGAGCTATAAAGTGTCAGGATTAAAATATAAAAATAAACAAAGGCTTTCGAAATTAGATGAAAGTAAGTCATAATATTACAAACAAAAACATTAAACATCCTGTTAATTATAAGAATGAATAAAATGAATCAACTTTATTTTTTCAAATGGTGAATAGATAACAGATTTATGGTATTTGAAAGGTGTGAACTGATTATATAAGTTAAATGACTAAAAAATTATAAATATATTTAACATTTCCAGGACATTCAAAAACATTTTGGTAAATTCTGAGAAATCCAGGTTTTCCTGGACTGGTGGACACCATGTTAACAGGAACTGCTTTTTCAAATTGCTTTATCGACAGTTGTTTATTTATTGAAAAATTATTTTTAAAATATTTATTCTGCGCATGTGCAGAAATAATTTCAACCCGTTTAAGTTCAGATCCGGTCTCATGTGTAAACGGGTCCTACATTCAGCTTACATTTATGACAGTGATATAGGTTCCAAATACATTCAGCTTACATTTATGACAATGATAGAGGTTCCAAATACATTCAGCTTACATTTATGACAATGATAGAGGTTCCAAATACATTCAGCTTACATTTATGACAGTGATATAGGTTCCAAATACATTCAGCTTACATTAATGACAATGACATAGGTTCCAAATACATTCAGCTTACATTTATGACAATGATAGAGGTTCCAAATACATTAAGCTTACATTTATGACAATGATAGAGGTTCCAAATACATTCAACTTACATTTATGGCAATGATATACAGTAGCTTCCAAATACATTCAGCTTACATTTATGACAATGATAGAGGTTCCAAATACATTCAGCTTACATTTATGACAGTGATATTGGTTCCAAATACATTCAGCACATAATTTGTGCTTATAATAACTGGTGTACAAACTGTTCATAAAATTCCTCCCAAACTTTTCATTTCAGGTAAGGTGCGGTAAATAACAGTTAAAGGGAGTTTCTTAACGGTTAAAGGTTCTACACTTTGGGAATTGATTTTGCGTTTATGCAAATTATAATTTTTAAATAACATTTGTGTCTTACCCAGGGTCATTTCTCCTGTTAATGTATCTTTAGTAACAGCGGCAGTCAAACCAACACCAGATGAACCACGCCCAGTTGTGTATTGACCTATGGATAGAGATAATGATTAAATATGGGATAATTTGATCTCATCCCAGGTATTACTATATACACCTACAAGACATTAAAACAAAAAAACTCCCTATCTACACTAAACGACAAACAAAGAAAAAAACAGTAATTTGTTTTACGAAATATCTGCCTTTTTCACAGAAATTTAATCACGCTATTAACAATAACCGGACACGCTACATTCAACTTTCTACCTCAATGCTAAAAGCTTTACATTTTTTTGTGGCTGCAAATTATATTTGGGAAATACCTATCCTCTTTTCTAAGTGATGTAAAATGTGAAAGTTACACTCACTTCTAGGAGCCAGCCTGTCAATATAACCAAGTAACTGACTCTTAGCTACACCAGGATCACCCATCAAACACATGTTTATATTGCCTAAAAATACAAACAAACAAAAATAATAAATGGCATTATAAGAAAAGTCAGTATTCAACCGTATTGAAGGGGAAAAGATTTAAGAGAAGTAACATTAATAAGGTTGGCACATAAAATTATCAAATTAATAGTGGTAAGCCAGACAAAACCAGATTACCACAGACAAAAAAAACTTCTGTTACTGCAAAGTTTAATATTGCATAAAGTGGTAAATTTACAACTTTTTGAATTTCTGTTCAAGGAAAATTGTCTTCACCCATGATGCTACTTGAACATTTTTGGAAATATTATAGTTGCACATTTTTCACTGAGTGGAAACTAGGAAGGATTTAAAGAATACAAACACCACGTTTATGATCCATAACTAGCTTCAGATTTAGATTTTTATCTCCTCAACCAGCTGATAGCCAGCTTCATATTCGCCTTTTAATCATCACTAGCTAGTGTTTGTGCTACATTCATAATTTCCATTTTGTCTTTGAGAAGCAAAAAGAAATAAGAAAACCACATAGAAAAAGCACACAGTATGTAAGTTTAGAAAATAGTAAGCTAATTCATGGTGAAGTGAAGAAATGCATGAAAGAAGAATTGAAAGATAGAGAAACACAAAGAAAGGGATAATAACAATAATAAAAATAATAATAAAACGGCCTCAGGTTGAAAACTTTGGGATCACCAGCTGTTATGACCATATTAGTCATTAGCTTCTGTAAGCACAAATTCATCACAGGCCAAAGAAATTACATACGTAGTTTATTTATTATAAAAAGTATCCTCTTTTAGCAATATAAACATATTGACCTATTTTATCTGACATCTATAGAATGTTGATAAAATTTATAATTACATAAGTTTAAAAAAATAAAGAAACATACTTCTAATCAAAGAAACATACCTCTGATCTTCATTCCATTAGGATTTCTGTCCACACCTCCAACTAATAACAATAATAAAGCCTTTTTGATATCCTCGTGACCATAAATTTCTGGCGCAATTGATGAAGCAAGTTTCTCATAAAAATCTGCCTCTAAAACATAAATTATAGACTGGTAACACTCTCATGGACTGAATAATACCAAATACTAATTCCAAAGCTCCACATCATTTACATACACATACTCTCTCAAAAAATACATGAAAGTACTACCTTCAGCTAATGCAAGAACTTCTTCTTCAGATAAGTCTTCAGTATTCATTTCTTGATCTTCAGTTTTGTTCACTTTAACAATCCTCTAAAAAGGAACGCAATACAGTATGTAAGAAGGGAACCATTAAGAAAAAAGAAATATTTCAAAACTGGAAAAATCAATACTATTTATTCACTATGGCAATGAAACTATATCACTTAGAGCCCAGAAAACCTGGGAACTAGTTCCAGATGACATAAAACCTAAAGTCTAAATAAATTCAAAACAAAAATTAAAAATTGGAAACTAAATTGGTGCACATGCAGAGGCTTTGTAAAATCTACATAATAAAGTTAGGACTTATTTTTAGAAACTGATTGAAAACTATTGTCATTTTAAACAATATTATTGGCAGTTGGTCTAAATTAGTCACATATTTATTTTTTATTTGTATCTTACTTTTCTTTTTATTTGTATTGTTGTAACTATATTATTATTGTAACCAACTTTAAATAAATTGATAATAACAATAAAATAAAGTAATCTGTAAAGGAGCTATCCAATACATAAGTATTCATGTACTTTGAAACAAAACCATTTAAACATTTTAAAAATTAATATGCTTAAAATGAATTAAAATGAAAGAATCACCATCAGTAATAAGAGTCAATCTTTCAATCCCTATTTTAGGCCAAAATAGGGTGTATAAATCTCTGAAGAACCATGTCTGTTTCTTAAAATTTGAACAAATTTGAAAGAAATTAATCACAAAGTCTTAAAGAAATGTCCTGGAATAACTACTACCTTTTTTTATTTGAATACAATTTCTTTGCAACCACTCAAGGTCTCCCACAAAACATGTAGGACAAAATGGTTATGAATAGAAGGCACTTACATGCGATTCTAGGAATGTCTCAGTATTTAATCCATGTGTCATAGCACCAAAACCTGTTTTCAGCATTGGTAATAGAACACCTGTAACTTGGACATGATCACCTGGTACAACAAGACGGGTATTCTCTCCACGTGCAACGACTGTCATTGTACGAGGGATATTACCTACGGGTACTTGATCACTGTGTTCTTGAATCTTCAGTTCCTGATATTTCATAAACTTTGAACCTCTGCTTTGTAAATAAAGCTGACCACCAGATCTACATTGAAAGGTAAATATAATTGTATGAAAATAATATCAAAACCAACCAATTAAAACTAAAAATCTTTAGAACATAAATTATTGCATAATGTAGTGGAGTGATATGGATGGAATAAACAATACACATTGCTAATTATGTGACACATTGCTAATTACATGGAGGATAACCGTTGTTTTCACAGGTACGTTTACTTCATTGTAAAGACTAACTAATTTAATTTAATATATAATTTATATTTGAATGTAGATTTGGTCAACAAATCATTATTATGTTCTTCTTTGCTTTTGCAATATCTTTTGAACCACTGGCACAAATAGGCTGACTTATGACTTTTTCTAAAATTTACTTGGAAACAAAATGATGTAAAAGTTTTATCATTTGGATAATGGTACTTCCATTGGGATTAGACCCTCAGCAGTAGGTAAAACCTTGTGTGGCCTCCAAGTATTTGTGTGTCAAGTTATATTGTTATTGCATGTCTTTATCAAAAGTTATGGAAGAAGGGATTCTGCCCTCCCCCTAGTCCTGACCAGCCCAAAAAGCCTAGGCTTAATAGGATGAAGGATAAAAAAAAAAAGAAGCCTATAAAAGGAAGGTCTACTATATTAAGTGGTGTTGGAATATGATAAAGAATTTGTAAAGAATGGAGGGGTCTGCAATAGAGGGTTTTTGAGTATTTCATAAAACAGGGTATTAGTCAGTGTTTTTTTTAGACTGTACCAAAAATGTCCATTGAAAAAGTACAAAAATCACATTTTTTGTTATTATTGGCTTATTATTTTTGCTTTACGACTGAAATTTTCCATGGAGACTTGCTTAAGTGTATGAAATCATGTCCCACACTTTTCGGGAGCATCTTAGGAATAGATATTCCATTATTACGATCTTTTAAATTGGGAGGTCTGAATAAACTTTTTTTACTTTTTATGGTTTTTAAGCATATTGCATTACTCACAGATACTTGAATTTTCAAAAAATGCTTTC
>JANTOQ010407461.1:0-11868 GCA_027564595.1 Bythotiara depressa
ATCTTTTCGGTTGGATGGAACGAAAATACCATATTTCTGCCACTTTTCTTGCAACGAAAATATGAAATTGACGTGTAATTTTTCGTGACACGAAAAGATGCTCATTACTGAGTTTACGTGTCGCACATTTTCGGAACACGGAAAGATATGATTTCATGCAGTGTGAGTTATATATAAAGGTATCGCTTTCTATGTGCTTGTACCGCACTAAAAATGAGTTTTTAAATTGAAATTACATTTTAAATTTTTTTACATTTTAATTTATTTTTAATGCGCCACAAGCACAAAGAAAGCGATACCTTTATATATACATATAACTTGTAATTGTTGTAATTGTTAATTATAAAATGACTATAATTTTTATTTCGCAAAAATTAAAATGACTGTAATAGTCATTGGTAGGCGATTTACCAATTAGATATAAGAGTCTTTTTTTTCTGGTGACTATGTTGTATTCAATGCAACACTTTTAAAATTTCCAACACTCCATCCCATCTTTGTAATATTAAGCACCAAGTGTAATTAATCAATAATGTCATTGGAACAATAAAGATAAGCTTGCATTCATATTTCATAACTAACAAATTCCTTTAACCCTATTTTGGTTGGGTTATTTGATGGACGTTAAAAGGTTGGGGGGGGGGTAAAATTACACCCCTCCCCACCCACCTTAAAATTTGAACTAAAGGTGCTACGAACGTATAATTTTACATGGTAGTAGCCACAACCTTTACACCCTTTGCTAATGGACTTTTTCCGTCTCTCTCTCCTTGCTAAGACGTTCCTCTTTGGACCTATATCTGTCATTCATGCCAGTAGTTGCATCATTATTTGGCCCTTCACAACCTTTCTTCAAACGATTCCGGATGGCAAAAAGGCTGTTTTGATGGCCTTTACATACACTACAGCGAGTACTTGATGATGTCAGTTGACAGTCAGAGTTTTATATTCAGATTATCCCATGTTTGGAAACGGTTGCTTTGTAAGATTCCAACATTTTTACCTGCTACTGATTTGAAATTATCTGGGCTAGAAAGTTCTAACTTATATTCTATTAAGTCTGGAAAATCAGTGTTGCCTTCATAAATCTTGCGTTTTGCTACAGTGGTAAATATTAAACCAGCTGTATTTGCATTTAAAACTGGTCGTATATTAGACATCAAATCAGAATTCTGAGAAATATCTCGCTCAAAAACCTTCAAAAACCAACTTCCATCTGCACTTAATATTACAGTTTTAATATTAACAATTATGGAGTTCGTTGCATTACTATAACCAAATAACAGTTGTATGTTAGTATCATATGTGACAACACAGAACCCATTTTTAAGAGCTGATAATTTGACTATATTAACACCTGTAAGTCATTTCTTTTTGTTTTCTAGTGTGAAACTTGAGCATGAGGGCGGTCTTCCAATTTTGAGTCGCGTACAGAACAAACAGCTAATGGAACGGGGTATAAATGTACACATTTCCTCCTCTGCTGTTTCATTATCTCTCTGATTCCGCCAACAGTACAACTTCGTGTAGTATTTAAAATATATTTTTGTTGGGTGCACTTCATGGTTATCTTCCTCGATATTAACACCATAGGTTGTTTTTATTTCCTCCTTAATCTTGGTAACCAAGTGTCCAGCTTACCTATATGTCACCTAATATTTTTTACCAAAAATTATACAAAGTTTTCTAAACGTCTCTAAATGCGAATCCTTACGTTTATAATGTTATCACTTTTGTGTCTTGCAGGGACCATTGCTTTTCTTGTTGTAGCGTGATGTCTATTATGTTTGTTTATATATGTATTAATTTGCGCGTTTCTTGTATTATTTAAGTAAAAAAATTCCACTCTACTTCGCATTGTTTTGTAATAAAGTTCTTATTCAATGTATGTATAGCCTAGAAACTTGGTAGTAGACATTGTTACCATATTGTAAGGATGCCATGGCATTAACTCTCAGCCGCTGATTGTTTCAGAATTGTAGCAACCGTACTAAATTGAAACTTGGTAGGATAAATAATTCCGGCAAAATCTATTGTTATTATCGGCCTTATTGTTTGATGACGTCATATCGCTAAATTCTCTCTCGGAGATATATTATTCTAAGATCAGTCCAGTAATATTTTTCGTCGTCATTTATCACGATAACAACAAGTCACCAAGCAACCCTAATCGTGGCATAGTAGTCAATGTTATTGACAAAACTCTTGATTTGGAAGTAATTAGTTGAGCTAATACGATGCTATATTGTGTTAGCGCACCAAGATAGACATTTTCGCCTATTTTTTTTCTTTTCCTTTTATTTCTTTTTATTATTCTTATTTCTTCAGGAATGTTACAAAAAGCTAATTTTGTTAGATATTCAAAATTCAACGAAATTTCTACAGATGCACGTACGTTAGAATACGTAATTTACTAATACCAAAATGATTTCACAACTAGAAATGTAGAAAGCTGCCATTAATGGTTCGCGATACCTTTAATTCGGTAGCTTGTTGAGTATCGATTCCATCTATACTTTATTACTGGAGATGTTGGATGTTGAAATGTGGATTGGGATGTGGAATCTGGTTGGGAAGTGGGCTGTGGGATGTCGTGTGGAATGTGAGATGTGGGGTTGTGGCATTTGGGGTTGTGGCAATTTTGTTGCGATGCAGAACGTGGATATGGGATGCAGACCGAGATGTGCGGTGTGGATTTACATATGGCCTTTATTTTTAACCTTTAATGCCATGGTTCATAAAATATTAGAGTATATTTGCTATAACATCACAAAAGATTGTAACAGGAAATTGCGACTGGAAAGTTTAATGAACAGAAGATGGTTAAGAATACTTCGTTTTTACTTTAAAATTAAAACTAACAAAATTCCGATGTATTTAACCATGTTTTACCCAAATCGAGAACTCATCCATCCCATGGACCCAGATCTGTCAAATCGTTTAATTTGTATAACACATGAATAGATCGTTTAAGTCATCATTTCTTCCATAATGTAGTGCTAAGTTGGATCAACTTGACCCAAATATTCAAATTTCTCTATATATATCAATTTTTAAGAATTGTCTACTAAAATATATATGTCCTGAAAGTATGCCTGTTTTTTTGTGTTCACAAGGCATATTGTCTTAAATTGCTAATTAGACTCCGACATGGTCTCGGTCATCTCTGCAGGCAAAAATTGCAACATAATTTCAATGATATTTTAGACCCATTCTCCTTTTGGACTTTTCTGTTCAGCGTATCTCAATCTTTGACAATCTCCATACCAACAATATTTTTAAAAAATATTAATTTTAAATAGTCGCTCATCCATACAGCCTCTTCTTTTTGGTAATAAAATATACTACTAACATGAATACAATTATTCTTGCTAATGCAATTAATTTTATGCTACAAACTAAACGTTTTGAGCGATCATTCATGTAAACCAAAATATAACAATTACATTATTCAAACTTGACCTTTTATGTAATGTAAAGGAAGTTTTCCCTGGCGATATCACGTATGTACCTGGCAGGACAATTTCCGATATTGTCTGTTAGCATTGTATTGTTCTGTTGTTTATACGTTATGTCGATGGTTTCTCTCTTTGTTTCTTCATTTTTCATTTTTAAGTGCGCTAATGTTGTAATTTAGTATTTTTGAATAGAAAAAAAATCTCAAATGTAAATACCGGTGTTAGCATGGGTTTGACATGTTTCAACGTGGGAAAAAAGTATGTTTCAATTTAATAAATTATAAAATTATATGTTGTTTTCTGAGTATTAAACATAATTTATTTTTACAATTGAAAAGTTGCACATCATCACTTACTTATGTTTATACCACTTTTTTGCTTTGCTTTGCTGTTGTAAAGTGTTGATTTACATTCTTATTCGTAGCGAGAATTGCTTCAGAAATGTAACCACCCAAACATAGTACGTTATTACTTTATGGTGAGTAATATATTCAATAACAGTTTTATTTATGTATGGTCCAATTAATTTGGTAACTTTCGAAGTGTTTCATTTGCTAGGATTCTGTGTTAAAGGTGGCAGTTATTTTAAGAATAATTATTTTGTTACAGCAAAGAGAAGTCGAATTGTTTATTTATTCGACAGGCATGACAAGGTTGTTGATAGTTTCAAAACTAATTTTGTTTGAATAATGGGGGTGGTAAAATTGAATTATATTTTCGAATCTAAACAAATATGATATATATGATATATAACCTATATTGCTTCATTTTTACTCAACCTTACACTCTAAAGCTCATCACTTTATAGTACAGACTGCATTAACCTGCTAGGGAACATACATTACTAAATCATAAAGAGGTACCTTCATTCTACAATCAAGGTAGGTGCACCAGGTGAAAGATTAATGTAAAAATTATACCTTCCAATAAGTGTCATTAAACGCATGCTGTATGTAATATTTGAAATAAAATGTACATATTTGCGATTAATGTACCAAACTAGTTTCAACATTTTCAATGTTAATTGTATGATTACTGCAAGGGTGGAACTGGTCAGTTCGCATTGTTTAGCACACAGTCGCTTTAAACCATGTCAGATGTAATTAACTTTATCCTTGACATTCAAACAAATAAATTCCAGATCAATTTCATAAGTACGTTATGAAGAATATTTTCAAATTCACCAATTATAAGAACTTTTATTTGCTCCCTTCGATTCTAAATCTGTGTACAAACTCTCTAAAACAATCATCTATCATTTATGTAAATATTGCTCCAATTTGCTTATTTAGGAGGACGACGAAGATGATGATTATTGCAATATAGCATTAGAATTGTGTCATATGACCCTGTATGAGGTATGTGGTTGGTTATTTATGCTACCATCCATTTATTTTCATATTTTGTGGACACTAATTATGGATTAATTCTTATTTTCCTGTATGCCATAGGATGATGTTGTGTTCCTGGCACACAGTACCTTTGAAGCAAATTCATATTAGGAGAAACATGTTTTGACTTGATTTTAGAGCTGTTGTGATTATGCCCTGATTAAGGCATAACATGGATTGTGGGAGAGCAAAACAAAAATGCCTCCGTTAATGTTATCATTTACTATGCCGAGTAAGAACAGATTATTGTTGATATGTTCTGAAGCACACTATGATGGAATTTGTTTATTCAGGTGATCGATTAGCCGAAAAAGTTAATCAAAATAAATTAGATTAATTAGAGTGCCACAAGTAAAGTGTATACTTTTATATAAAGAATAATTTCTTGATTAAATCTTTTTAGTATAGACCTAAGATGAGTGGAGCTTTGGTAAATTTGGTATTTTGGTACTAAACTAACCGTTTCTTTGAGGTCATAAACAATGCATTTGGGGGTGAAAATGAATGGTTAAAACCTGGTATTAAGATAAGCTTTACGTAACATATTGCATAAGATTCGGTTTTTCAATGTTTAAACGTATTTTTCTCAAAACAATAAATTCCTACATTTGAACAACTCTAACACTAAGGAACAGTAAAACCCGATGACACAAAACTTTGCATGCAAGCTGTTCCTCTTCCTTGGTATGTTCTGAACCAAATATATGCACAATAAATGCGGCAGACGTTGCATAATATTAATAGGAAATAAGCTCTAGCAGCAATTCTGTGGACACTAATTATGGATTAATTCTTATTTTCCTGCATGCCATAGGATGATGTTGTGTTCCTGGCACATGGTATCTTTGAAGTAAATTCATATTAGGAGAAACAATGTTTTGACTTGATTTTAGCGAAGTAAAAATAGACTAAAAACAGCTCCATATCTTCACGTAAAACAATAAAAAGTTGCATAATATTTTTTAGGTTTAGATCATTCAATATTTCAATCTAAAGAAACACACCAAGTTTCACGTTTCTAGCCAATGTGGCTCCACTGATATATTTGCCAGAGGAATACATTGTTAACGGGGTATTGTGCCTCATTAATTATGCCCATGACTATTTTTTTATCAGTTTCTTGCTATTTTTACCTTTCATCTAATAGTATGTATGTAAAAATTAAATGAAAATTTTCCACACACTATAAAGGTCAAGAAAGTTATATTTGGGGGTGGTACAAATTTAATAGAAATGGCTGCTTGAGGGTAATGAGCGATAATAGCTTAAATGTGAGATTCCCGAAGAACGTTGAAAATTATGTCATGAATATTAGTGTAGTGCTTTGGTTCTGTTATTAGTAGAAATAATTGTACAAAATGGCTGCCAGTTTAACATCTAAGAAATTTCCCTCCCTCTCATTTTCGAAAGGAAATATTTCTTTAGGACATCTGCAGCTAAGTGTATAATATAAACAACATGGCTAACGCTAACGTCATAACATGGGAGATAGATAGAGATGGTCAAAAGGTAATAATGGGAAACATGCATATTTCTTTACTCTATTCTACATTTTATTCATCACTGTCATAATGCATTACCCCTTATAGGTAATATGATAATGTTGTTTATTTTTTTAAATATTTGTTTCTGTTACCACGGATTATTAACAGGTGGTAACATCAAAACGTTTTAAATATGTAATAATATATATAATCTTGATATAAATTTTGTGATGATTTCAAAAATGATACTTTTGTCATCCGAATTGAAACAATGCAGACAATAGGATGACAATAGTAAGACAATGAAAATTGACATATGTATTGACTTGTAACGTCACGTGTTTTGTGACAACGTCATCAAAAACATTATTTTGCCAGAACGTTCCTTTCATAATGGTTAACAACTGTGCTAAATTTATAGATCATAGCATATACGAGTGAAGAGTTATGGAGGTGGGCGAAGCCCCAAAAAATGCCAGTTTTAATAGGGTATAAAGGAAATATTTAATTTATTTGTTTACAATAAAAAATATATCATAGCTACACTATTTGTCCAAATTCACAAAGAGAATAAAGAAAGAAAAAGTAGAAAATAATTATTTTTCCACTTAATAATTTTTATGGGAAATGTACTCGCATACGGAATGTGACATCCCATGTATCTTAATTGATCAGGATAGTTAAGGGAATCAATTATCGATATTTTTCAGATTGTATTTTGTTTTATGATAATGATAGTTAGCGATAAAAAATAACGATAAATTAAGAGTATATGTTTTTGCTTGGAGAGTCACATATAAAGTGATAATTTAATATTTTCAGATCGCAGAAAGCCACCAGAGTTTAAGACAATGGAAATTAGATACTTTGGTACAGATTTATATGCGCTTTCTGGGCACAGATGGCCAATTGTGGTACCTTGCTTTCATCAGAATTGGAGTATTGCAATGCTTACTCTAAAACTTACAGGGCAATGAAGTAAAATAAGTTTATATCAACATCTCTGTGAATTCTCATTTTCTGGACACCTAAAGGCTATATTCAACTGGATCCTGAAAAACATATATACGAAATATTTTGACGGTAATTTTTACAAGAAACATTTTCATTGACAATGTTCTTAACAACTTGCATACTCTATAGCATTATTTTCTTTCTTGGTAATTATTTATTAGTGGATTGTAACGCAGCACAAGTAATGACAGTAATGCAATATGTGAATGATTGACATTGTTTAGGTTTGTCACTTGCTGTTACCCTAAATAAAATTGATAGCTATCAGTATGAAACTAGTCAAATAGCGAAGCTATTCCTTGTTTCCTGTGTACCTAAGGAATATTTTCTTATTGTATGTTTATTTACTCAGTTCATAGACAAAGAAGACGATGTAGTAAGAGGATATAATGTAACTGAATATCGCATAGAACCAAAAGATATTATCAGACAAATACGGAATGGTTTATGTTACCTTCATAATGAAGCTGGAGGAAATATATGTAAGTTTGAAATTTACAATGCTTCTAAAGTTGATGATTGTGGCATGATTATGTGTCATTAATCTCATCATAATAATCAAATTAGTAAACTATTGACCTGTCCAGGCACTGGAGTAATGTGAAATTCTGACGTATATATATATATATGTAGAGAATATCTCTGAGCGGCTGCAGACTGGGTGATGTGTAGGGAAGATCTTTTGAGCGGATGCAGAATAGTTTTGGCTGATTCAGGTCTCATCAGTACAGCCAGCTCTGTGTTAAACGACCTTGATATTATGAGGTCGTAATATTCTCTAACACAACACTTGCGGGACACGGGTATAAATAATTAATTTTGGGAAAATGCAGATAAATATATATAATTACTTATGTTGATAAAACGAAGTGTAAAATGTCAAAAATATTTGAAGATTTTTGCATTAAAAAAGCAATTAAGAAACAAGGTAAGGAAGCTGATTATTCATTTTATACCATCCCTTAAGGATGTTACACCTATTCAACGCGCCAAGGTTATAAATTTAATAAAGTACAGCGTTTTAGTTAAAGTTTATTTATTTAATTAAAGCGTTTGTAAAATAAAATTACACGGACGTCTACGATAAACACAACAATAACAAAAATATTAATATAAAAATTATAATCAAGTTAATTAAATTTGTGTAACAAAATGAAGCTATGGAGCAATATGCCCAGGCATGTTCGTAATTCAATCACCGATGTGATTTTTGTTTTTCATAAGACACAATTTCGTACATTTTACAGAAGTACTTAGGTATTCCTTTTCACGTAAAGTTTGTGTGCATTAATTCAGTTTTGTATTCGTTAGCACAGGACGCTACGCATTCATTTCCTGATGAGGCATTATTGCAAATACTAACACATCTAGACAGCAGAGAAGAATTAAAATGTCTGCAGTAAGTAGGAAGTATAATCGTCTATGCTATGATAAACGTTTATGGAGAAGTGTATATTTTACTTATGTTATAGTAAACGACGAACAAATTTAACTTTAGAGAATTTAAAGGGGTATATCGCTTATATTATTTAAACGTAGAAGACTGTAACATCGATGACGACGCTATTAAAATGGTAGCCAAATGAAGTTTTTTTTTACAAAGTAATAATGTTTTGAAAACTCGTGTTACAGATATGGGGCTGCTACCACTTGTAGTAAATTTACGTCTTTAACACATCTTACAGCTAGTGTTTCAGTTAACGCACAGGTACTTCGTGGTTTGTGTCAAAATTGCAAACATTTAAAGGAGTTAGTGATAAAAGTCCTGGAAATTGTGCTCTGACTACAATTATGGTAATGGATGTAGCAAATAATTTAACAAAGATTAACGTTCTAGTTATGCATTATCACACGTTAAATGTTAAGTCATATGCAACTAAAGTACATACATACCCCTAACCATCCTCTATCATTTGAAACTAAAATGGCGGTGTTAGTCACGTGACTTTTGCTGACTTCAGCATTTTTGCAACCCACGTGCAAAATTGTATTTTTTGACATTTTTCATTTGTACGGCATAAAATGCGTGTAAATACACTATATTTTCATCAATTTTATTTAATGTTATATTAATCTACATAATATTTCCGATCTAATGATATATTACATGATAAAACATTAAATTTTTTTTTTTTTTTTGCTTTTTTGGTTCCAGCACCTGTCACAAAATGACCCAATGCCGAAAATGAACAGCTATTTTCCAAAAATGTTTTTTACAGATCTTCCAAGTATAAAATTTTGGGAAAAGTCACAAAGTTTCATAGCCATCAGACCACAACAACAAAAGTTATCTCAGGAAAATGGGGAGGGGGAACATTGTGAAGGAGGGGGTACATTGCACATTGTCCCCCCCCCCCCCCAGCCGAATAGGGTTAATGTATCTATCCAACTCAGGGTAAAGGTAATCCGACACAGATAATGTGGCTTAGTCTTAACGAAGGAATCCAAACAAGAATAACTCAGTGTTACTCAGAAACTGAAGTCTTCCATTCTTGAGGACGTAAATATATATCTCTATAAATGGATACACAAGGCTTTATATTGACCGCTCAAGGACTGGGGCTAATCACATGACATAACAATAAAAAATATATATCTAATCACAACAATATCTCTAAACCAAATGAGGGCGAAGTCAATAAAAAAAAAATTGCAAAACCTTATTAGAAACACAGGAGTAAATCATAACAGTTTGGACCCTGTAACAAAAATATAAAAACTCATGAAACCTAAGGAATTCCAATCAACTTTCAATCAATCATTTTCTCCAAATACTCAATCCATCGATATCGGTTTTTAATAATGTCCTTGAAAGGTTTTAAATACACAAGCGGTTTATGATTAGTATATAGCATATACTACTTTTAAATAAATAAACTACGTTGTGCTTGACACTGTAGAAAACGGCAAGTAACTCGCGGTTGGTAGGATAATATCTCTGTTCTGTTTTGGTTAAATGTAAACAAGGAATGTTCTTTTATCAAAACATGATTTATACCACAAATATTTTTTTCGCTAAAACCTAAATTTTTTAATTTCATTATAGGAATATCATGTTCTATTGTATCAAACGCCTTTTGTAAATAGATAAGCATCATGCCAGTCATTTGACCTTTATCAAATCCTTCCAAAATTTTATCATTTAGCCAAGAAAGACATGTATCAGAGAATACATGTATTTGCCTCGCTGCTACAAAGTTCTGCTAAGTTTGTTAATTTATCATCGAGTCATACGCAATATCTACATTACCACATTTCTACAGAGTTTACTTCATCAATTACATATGCTACAACGTTCTGTTTATAAATCTCAGATTACATCATATTTCTTCCTTCGCCACATAAAAGTGCTTCAGGCTGAGCAGAAACTATTTGTGCTTGTCCAGATTCAATAACATTTGGGATATTAAGAACAGTTTTTGAAGTTTCTGAATCAATTTTGTCATCATCAGAATCACCGATAAATAACTCTTCAATAGCAGATCTTCCCAGCTCGCACTTCAGTTGGGCAGCTTGAATTCCTCTGCTTTGTAAAACTCTAATCTTGTCCTGTATAATTGCACCGAACGGAAAAACTACAATTACAGCGTCGTTTTATGTTTTCGGTGGCAAGACGTCTGGCAACATTTGGAATAAAAAGGATTTGCCAAAACCTGTGAGCAGCGCAGCTATAACATCAAAGCCATGAAGGATGTGTTCAAAACATTGAACCTGCTTTGGATTCAAACAGAGATTTAAACCAACGAATTTGCAGCCTCTAAAAAACTTCTAAATATGCCGGCATGACTATTTCTTAACACATCATAATCCAAATAAACACAAGTGTTTAGCTCCTCATTGGTAAAACAACAGGCTGCAAGGAAGATTCTGCACATGTAGAAATGTCTACGCACGCCAGCTGGTATTTGCTTAGATAAGTGGTTCTCTAGATATTGCGTATGACTCGATGTCAAATTAACAAACTTAGGAAAACTTGGTAGCAGCGAGGCAAATACATTTATTCTCTGTTAGTAATAGTGAGCGTGCATAATACATCTTGCATAATTTAAAAATCGCCAAATGACAGGAAGTTTTTTCAGCCGATGCGAGGTCTTCTTCTCTCGCCTTCCCAATATCAAAAAGAGAAAGAAGCTATGGGTACGAGGTTGACCAAGAGGTTATGATTAGAACATCATATTACATATATTGTCGCAAAACAATTGCTGATTACACAAGTTGTAATTGAGCGTCACATTGATGATGGTCTATGATGTATATAGTGAACTTCATCTTTTATATTTATTGTAATTTAATTAACTGTAATTTTTTAACTGTGAATAAATAAATGAACTGTTTAAAAAGATTGTACAATTATTATTATTATTATTACATTTATAATTTCTATTCTCTTAAACAGGAGGCACTATGAGGAAAAAAGATTTTCGGACTGTGTTTAAAAATGCAGTGGAATTCTCCAACAAAACATTAGATAAACAAAGTTAATAAAATACTTGGTTTTAAATGTTTTATTATCTTTATTTT